>JASCZI010090860.1:39384-67688 GCA_036250425.1 Stylosanthes scabra
ACCCCAGCCGTTAAGATGAAGTTGGCTAACCGCCACTTGACACCGCATCAAGACCTCCCTTTGAAAATCAGAAAAAGGGAGACGGACACCCAGGCGGGTAAACAACTCAACATAGACCCACAAAAAATGGGTCCTATCCTCAAGTGCCCGAAACGGCAACCGGTCGGAAGGCCCAGCCGCCTCTAATACAAAATCCCTCTCCGAGGCTAAATCCTGTGTCAGCCTCATCTTACGGCGAAGCTCAGGAAGGTGCTCGGAAGCAAACACAGAGGACTGTGTGAAAACCTCTGCATCGACCCAACTGTACAACTCCCTCTCAACCGAAGAAAGTACACGAGGGTTACGAACATTTTGGCAAGACTTCTTCTTCGTCATTTCGAAAAATAAATAAGCCTGCAAGTGCGAGCAAGGCCAATACTCAAGAAAACAAGAAAGAAAAGGAAGCGAAGAAGAAGAAATGACTATGGCGAAGAAGGACAAACAAGACAGAGGAGAAAAAAGAAGAAAAAGACCAAAAAAAAAAAAAAAACAAAACAAAACAAACAACAACAACAAGAACAACAACAAACACCAGAACTACAATGCACAAAATGCAAGTAAAAAGATGAAGAAAAATGGTACCTGTAACCGGAGAAAACCGAAGACCAAACGTCGACGAGGAAGAAGAAGCACCAAAGAGAGAGAAAAATCTTCAGGAAAAACGCAAGAGAGAGAAAGAGTGGCAGAAATGACAGAAAAGAGTCTCTTGAGCCCCCAAGCCTTCTTAAACACGCCTCGGGGAACTCAGGGGACAAGTGAATGATGGGACAGTTACAGAAATCTCGAAAACCACACCGCACGAGAAAAGTCATTATTACCCTCTGCCACATCAGCAAGGAAAAAGGAAACGTTCCCTCTCAACGCTTGGACCTCAAAGGGACACGTAGCAACCGGAACATTTGTCGACGGAGCCCTCTTTACATACATCAAGCAACCGGAAGTTGACAAAACCATCCGGAAAACATCAAAAAATGGTTCATAACTCACAAGCTTGGCCCAGAAAGCCCTAAGCTCCCGAGTGAGGGCAATGTTACCGGCCAGTCCCTAGGGCCCAAATCATTAAGGAATAAGGCCACCAATGAGTGGCCCACAAGCAAAGAGAATCACCTAAAATAGGAAAATATCCAATACAATCTTAACAGATCCCAAGAAGATTTCAACTACCCACAACTATATAAACAGGGGGCATTACCCCCTCAAGGTACGCACTCTCTTAACCTAACCCATTCTATTAGATCTGGAATCCCACAATCCTATTCTGGGTTTCTAGAGCTATTTACCTCTACATTAACCCCTTCTTGGCTATAACTCTCGGCCACGCCGTAGGGTTCGTCACCGAAGGCATACCTTCTTGTCCCAAACCTCGTATCTCGACCCCCATTCGAAGTCCTTTGGACAATCGTTAGAGATCCGACCTTAACACTAGCCTAAATATTATTTATATCCAATAAACAAATGACATGTAACAATATCCAAGACAAAAAAAATTTAGAGTGAAAATTACAGTCAGATAATTTTTTATTAGGATAAAATTCTCAAATCCTCAAAAATTTAAATTTTATGATAAGAAAATAGTTGTCGTTAAATACTTAATCGAACAAAAATTCGCTAGTAAAAAATATATAATATTTTTTGTAATTTAAAAAATATTTTTATTCATTATTATTTTTATGTGTATATTTTATTGTATGTTATGTATATTTTCGGCTCCTTCATAATAATTTTTCTGGATCCCCTGAATTGATGGCTACGGAGTCTACGGAGCTAATAAAGAACTTTTTTAATTAATTTTATCACACAACATTAATTTTTAGGCAAAAATTTAAGTCATGGTTAAAAGAAATAGAAAGAAAAAGCAAGTAATGGCCATTTGGTCTTTGAAATTGAATTGAAACTTTAATTTAGCCTTTAATTTTTCAAAATAACCAATTAAATTATCACCATCAAATGTGACTCTCTGGTTTCTAAACAAATTTTGGTCGCTAAATTCCCAAAATATTAAGAAATATATCTATTTAATTGCAATTGGACACAAAACCTCGCAAAATTCAAATAATTAGCAAACGACCAGTCAACCGCCACTGTGTATCTATCTATCTGAATTATTGTAATGCATTAACACTTAAGTAGGTATCACCCTAACACTGTAACTACTGGTTTACGAGATATCTTTTTATTGAAGCCAATGCGGAGTTCGAATTTGGATTGTATAACTTAATTTGTGTGTAATAATTTTGATTTAATTAAATCTTATGAACTCATTTTGGACACAAGTAAAAGATATTCATATCTAGTAGCGATCCAAAATAAAGCATTTAACTATCCAAATCGGTATTCTAACACATATTGAGACAAAACTTTGGCTACTAATGACTAATATCACATCGGTATTAGATAACTTATCTTATCTTAAAATAAATATATAATATTAGATGTAATAAGTATTTAATTATAAATATTACATCTTATCTATGAGATATAAATATTAAATAAAATAAAATAAATTTAGATTATTTTCTCCTTAAAGTTACTCAACAAATTAGTATACAAATCAGTGTTGTCCAAACGGCGAGTAAGTTCAAGGTTTAAAGTCATCCCTTTGCCATTGTCATTAAAGTGGACCTCAGCTACATAAAAGATCGAGAAATTATTAGTTGCTCTAAAAAGAACTCCTATTTCTTACTCTGTTCAATTAAATATTGCAATGTGTACAATATTTAATTACATAACTAATTACAATAATATATTCTCTCTCCTATTATTTTTCTTTTATTTTCTTTTAAGTTTTTAAAATAAATTTTTTTATCAGAATAAAAAATAAAAAAACACAGAAATTTTATATTTTCATTCATGAACAATTTTTTTATATTTATTTTTATATATATTTTTTTATTTTTCATCAACAATTGCGAACAAGCATAAAAGTACAAGTTATCTTCTTTATTTTTTTTCATTTAAAAAATAATGGATTTTATTTTAAATTTAATTTTTATATGTTATAAATGTAAAAGAAATATACATGTATCCAATCATATATTATAGTGTTAACAAGAAACTAATTTTAAATTTATTACTTAAAAATTATTTAAATACATTTATTTCTAACAACAAATATAATTTTTTTTTAAAATAGATAAATTTTTGAATGAAAAACATTAACATTTTGTGTATTTTCTCTATCTCAATTATTCCTCCCGTTTTTTGTTCTTAAGATAAAATATGAAACAACGAAAGCACAATTAAAAAAATAAAAAAAAAGTTATAAAGAAAGATAAAAAAAATTTGTTGAACAAAGAAAACAAAATTTAAAACAATCAAATTTTAGAAGCTTAAAAGAGAGTAGAAGAGTTGGAAAGAAAAAAAATTAAAAAAAAAATACATTACTGTAATTAACACTATAATTAATATTATTATTAATTTTAAATTTAAATTAATTAAATATTATACATGTGACATCATTTAACTACATCATCATGCAAAAACAAGTAAACAACTACCATTCTATTGCATGACTTCTCAATATACATGTTCCACCGTAAACTTCTCCAAACTAGTACTCAGTTATATTTCTCCTCCCCCTTCATAATTAATCTTCTATTGTGTCTTTACGTAATTGCATACATCTGTTTTGCTTTGCCATTTGTGATTCTCACCTTTTCTTTATACTTATGTGCTGCTATTGCTCTTCTTCATTCCAACTCAATCAGTTCTCTTCAATCCCCTATTTTATAGTTGTCATTAATTGCCGCGCTCCTTCTTTTACAAATTCACTTTTATTCTCAAATTTTAGCTTCAAACTTTTTAATATTGGTCTCTCAAACATATTTTGCAACAATATCTCCTTCCCGAAACACCTAACATATCATTTATTATTTATCCATTGCATCATTTTATTATAAGAAATGATGACCAAACCTTTATATTTCACCATGTTAGTTATAATCCTCAAGCAGAATTTGTATCCAGTGTCAAAATGATGACTTTAAGAAGCATTAGTGCGTCGTGACCATCCTAGCATTACAATAAAAAATTTGAAATAAAAAAAAAATCGACAAACAATAATTAATATTTTATAATGTTTATCTTGTATTTAAATTAATATTAACTAATTTTTATTTTTTTAACAATAAATATTGGTCCTAACATTCTTCCTAATAGACAAATAAATAAATAAATAAATTCCTAAGACATTAGGAAGAAAAACAAAGGAATGTAGCTTAAAATAAAATTATCCATAAAGGTGCCAAGGGCCCGGGCTTATCCTACTCCAGATTGTCAACTACATCAGGTGTCCGAAATCAGGGCCCATGTGTTGATGGATGAAGTAATCATCACTGTTGTGTGAAACATCAAACATCATCCTCTGGCGATGATGATGCAGCAATTGCTGCTGCTGCTCCTGTTGCTGCGTTTGCATCATCATCTCCTTTTGGCGTCTCAGCTCCATCACTTTCCGGTGCGAGTTAGAGTGCTTTGTCAGAACAAACGTTGGGCTCGCAGCAGGCCTGTATTCCGGCACCAATCGCCCTGACTTATACCTTACTCCACATGCATTGCACAACGTCTTAGGTCCCATGGGCCCTGTCCGCCACTGTGGCGTCTTCTCAGTTGCACAATGTAGGCACTTCCTCCCCTCTCCTCCATCTCTGTTCTCCTTCTTACGAGCTGTATGCTTCTTTGGGGTTGCTATCACAGGCTCGGACTGGGCCGATGAGATTGAAGAGACTGCCAGCAGGCGAGAGGTCCAATTGCATGGAGGCCCTCGTGTTCGCTTGCTTCGGGCCTTGGCTGGGACTGAAACCTCTGGGTTGAGTACTGGGTTAATTATTCGGTTGGGCTGCTCAGACCGGATGAATTCATGAGCCTCAGAGATGACATCATTTTGGGCTTTTATACCTGATATGAGCTGCATCTTCTGTATGTCCTCCTCGCTTGAGAATGATTCTTCCGTAAAATTGGACAACCATTCCAACTCCACGAGATCATCATACTGTTTATCCAAGTTATAATTATAAACCACAAACATATAGATATATTTATATTATGATTATCATCACATCATTATTTAATATTAATTGAAATTCTTTTATTATGTTAGGTTTTACGCGCCTTAAAGGCGGAGTCTCCCATGTAAGTATTTAACACATAAATTGTAAAAAGGAAAAATAGCAAAATCATTATAATTAATAACATTATGGAGGTAGGGGCATGAATGAAAGTGAATAATTATGTACCGGGACAGGGACAGGAAGGTCGTTGGAGAAAGGGGTATCATTAGTGTTGAGGATATTTGGGTGGGAGGCAGAGGAATTGGCACTGTCAAGAACGGCAGCGGTGGAGGAGGAATCAATGGAGTTGCCGGTGAGGGAGTCAAAGGTGGTGGTGTCGGAGATAAAAGGGGCATCATCAGCATCAGCATCATCGTTATTGGAGAAGTCGAAGAATTCCTCAACAATGAAATGGTCAGAATTAGGGGCGTTGTTGGAATTGTCGGAGGGAAATTGTTGGCACAAGTTGTTCTGGAATAACTCTTGTGCTTCCATTGCCACAAAGTACAGTACAGTACAGAGCGGCTCCCCTTATTGAATAAAGGAAAGGGAAAAGGAGGAAGGGAATTGAAGGGGGATGAATTGAGAAAGTATAGGGAGCTGGAGACACTACTGGCGTGTGTGAGAAAGTCGTGGTTTTGAGTGGAGAGAGAGAAAAAATAGGTAGAGGTTTCATTTGCGTTTGAAGGGGACAATGCACCCGTACGCCTATATTCGACTACTTTTTAGTTTTTATTACTGTTATTTTTTAATTTTTAATGTGCTTGAATTAACCTACAAAAAGAAGAGGAGCAAAATATGGATAAAGAGACTAATTAGAAAGAAAAAAAAAAAAAATTCGTGGTTGATAATGATACTTATGTCCGTAGTCCGTACCACTATCAAGAAAAATTCTTAAGTGCTTTGAAAAGTAAATAAAAATTCTTATATTAGTGTATTAATTGAATGATAAACTATTAATTAGTGTTTATAATAACAATAATTCTACGTGAATAAGCGATTTTCGCCAACCAAGTGCAACCAAGTGATTTATATCTATGCTAAATAGAAGATAATTTCTATATCAAATAGAACTTTATTTAGATGTACTTTTTTATACTATTTGATACCGAAATAATATTTTATTAGCATAGAAATAAACTACTTAGTTGCACTTGATTGGCCAAAATGACTTGTTCAAATAGTATTACTCTTATAATAATGAAATAATTCTATTTACACATCAAATTCAGTTATTATGTATTTATATATAAATATATATGTAGTTTAATTCATTTGTAGTGTGTATTATATATTTTAATATGTATTATATATTGATGGTAAATATTAATGATTGATTTTGATCTACACCTAACATAATTCATAATAATACCATATATTTAGTATAAATTGATTAAAAAGAATAAAACTTTTTTCATTTACAGTCAAAACACTTAATATTAGCTTTCCTATCACTTGATGTATATAAGGGTTTTTAACCCTTTATCTCCAACTTGTCATGCTAAAAGCCTAAAAGATAAACATAGATAGTAAACATGTTATATATATGCAAAAAATTACCTACTAAATTAACTATCAATATAAAATATAAATTAAAATTTAAAAATAACATAAACAAAATATATATATATATATACACACGAATACATGATGACGAAATTTTGTTGTCCAAATAACATTGTTTTGTGAAAGATACTTCCTTTATTTCATTTTATGTGTCATTTTTCCAATTTTTTATTTGTTTTAAATTATCTATGGTTTTATCATTTTAAAAAAGAGAAACTATACGAAACCCATAAGATAAGGAACCAATTAGGAGCCAAAAGAGATTAGGGTGACGTCATTAATTGAATTAGGAAAGAAACAGAGCTTACGACGTCGTCTTCATACTTGCTCTCCCAAGACGCCGTCATTTTTGTTCTTGCTCTCCATCCATGGTGTTGCCGTCGTCTTCATTCTTTGCATCAACGGTGACACCATCGTCGTCCTTCGCTTGTCGGATCCATCTACGTAGCCGCTGTCGTCTTCGTTTCTTCTCTCCATCGACGGTGATGCCACGTCGTCTTCGTTCATTCTCTCCATCAACGGCGATGCCATTGTCGTCCTTCTACCTCGACGACGAATTCTGTTCCAGCTTCTTCTTCAAGAGCTTCTTCATCCGATTCCAGCATCTTCAATACGCCATTATTTGATTTCAACAAATCTCTCAATTCTTTGATTGATCATGGCTTCTGAGAATGATGTTGATTGTAGTCCTCAAATCATTGATGAAGATCTTTCGGAGGTTTCACATTCTCTTTCAAATCATTTTTAATACATTCTTAGAACTGTTATCATCCGAAACTTAATATTATTATCATGCATTTTGTATCTTATTATTATACATAATGTTTTATTGCTTTTTATTTCAGATTTTGAGAGAATTGACGAATGCTGGTCATGAACTACAACATGACATTCCTTGTACTGAACAAGCCCCTCAACATGAAGAGGTATTCTTTCAAAAATTTTGGCATTTAATTTTAGTTATCATGCCACAGTCTATTACGTTATCATCTATTACCTTTTCTGTTTATCATCCTTACTGGTTACAATTTTCTATTGTCTTGTTTTTAGGAACCAGACATCTATGTGAGGCTGAAATTCCAAAAGAGGGCATGTCTTTACAATTTTGTGCTGAAGCTCATAAATTTGATAAGAACTATGCTTCCAAAGTGGATTTTTTGGTCAAAATTAAGACTACAAATTATGTTTAGAATAATAATGGAGAAAAGATAATAATAGCCAACCAATCTATTCTTTGTACCAAGCATGGCAATCCGACTTCTCGTGTACTTGTTCCCATAAAATATAAGAAGATTTCATCGGCAAAGTGCAAGGCTAGGGTTTATGTCAAGTTGGAAAAAGAAAAAGGGACATGATTTTACGCAATATTTGAGGCAAAGCACACGCATCCTTGTTCTCCTCAGAAGCCACTTCATTACCATGAGTACAGGGAATTGGACATGCATGCAAAATGTGTGATAGAAAATAATGATGAAGCTGGCATAAGAGCTAACAAGACGTATCTTGCACTTTGCAATGAAGTGGGTGGAACTTCCAACTTAAATTTCCCAGAAAAAAACTTCAGATATTACATAACTTGTAAACTTCGAACAAGTGATCCGAACCTTGAAGTTAGGGAGATGTTAAAATACTTCAACCGAATGAAAGAAATCAATCCGAACTTCTTTTATGAGATTGAAGTTGATAATAACTACAGGTTGAAAATTTTCTTTTGGGCTGATGCACGATCCATTGCTTCTTATGAGTATTTCGGAGACGTTATGTCTTTTGATACTACGTACAGGAAAAAAAAGTGAGTGATTCATTAATTTTGTCATGCCTTTAGGTTTGTCTACTATGCAGATGTTTCGGATGATAACACATAAACATGTTTGATGATATATGCTTAGTGTTTTAGATGATAAGTATTGTTTTCTTATACTATGTAGATGTTTCGGATGATAACCCATAAGCATGTTTGATGATAAATGCTTAGTGTTTTGGATGATAAGTATTGTGTTCTTATACTTAAATTTATTTTGTTATTTTCTTTTCAAACATGACTTACCGTTTGCTTCGTTCATTGGGGTCAATCATCATGGAAAATCTACTTCTCTTGGGCGTGCTTTGTTAGGGAACGAAGAAATACCAAGTTTTGAGTGGCTGCTTATTCATTGGTTGAGATGCATGGGTTGCCCACCATATGGTATTATTATAGACCAATGCAAGTCAATGCAAGCTGCAATAAAGAAAGTGTTGCCAAACACACGATACATATGGTGCATATGGCACATCTTGAAGAAGTTACCGTAGAAGCTAGCAGGGTACTCTTTCTTCAAGGAGTTTCATGACCAATTGAATCGCATCGTTTGGAACTCACGTTCTATGATCTCTTTAGAGAGCGAATGGGTTTATTTGATTGCAAAATACAAGCTTGACCATAACAATTGGTTGTCAGGTTAGTATTTTCAATTACTTTTGATTATGCATTTTGATTGTGAAATTTGGTGTTGACATAGTTCTTAAATTTGGTGTTGACATAGTTCTTAAATTATTTTCAACGAAGCGAGAGCATGCATGCTTTCTATGGCGGTTTTCTCCACACAAAGACCAGCTTAATTCAATTTGTTCACGAGTTTGATAATGTTCTTGGAAATAAGAAGCAAAAGGAGTTAGAGGATGATGCTGCCGACTCCAAGGGAGTCATGCAATGTGTCTCGAGCTCGATGATTAAAATTCAATTCCAAAAGAAGTACGCCACCCACATGTTCAAAGATATTCAAGCTAAATTCTTGAATAATGGGGATTGCATGGTTCAAGTTCTATAAAGACATGGTGATATGTATTCCTTGAAAGTGTGTGACCAGCCTGTTACTGATACTTACAGGTTTTCTTTAATTCGGTCGTTCACGAATGTCATTGTGAATGCAACTTGTTTGGATCGAACGAAATTTTATGTTGCCATATGCTCTCGACATTTACTTACTTTCAAGTCAACGAAGTCCCTAAGTGCTACATCTTGTCTCGTTGGAGCAAGAATGTTAAGTGGAAGTATACTTACATCAAGAGTAGTCATGATGTAAATCGTTATTGTGAGAGCAACAACATCTTCAGAGGATTGCGTAGTCATTTTTTCAATGTTGCACAAGAGTTTGTGAGTGACATCGAAGAGGCCTCAATATTGCACTTATCTATAGAGGATGCTCTAATCAAGCTTTGTGGTCATCGTGCATCGAAGTTTCAAAGTAGTATCCCTAGTAGACAAAGTAGCAACGCACCAGAAAATCAGTGTGCTATCAATGTTGATCGGTTGCTCGACCCTCCTCAAATTTCCATCAAGGGTTGACCAAGCAATCAAGAGGCTTGATGTAGATTTGAACAAGTCAATTAAGAGTGCATCTAGAAGAAGAAAAAAAAACTTAACGTTGATAGATTTTTTAGTTAACTTATAAAGATTTAAATCACAAAGAATTTTTTATGTTATGAATAATATCTCTTTTTTCTTTTTTTGTAGAATGCAATGGATACTAAAAAATGAAGTATAGAAGTTCATAAAAAAATGAAGCATGTATACAATTTTCATAACACATCCTACATTTTTTCTTACTATTTATTCTCACAAAAGTATAAATGCAATCGTTATATTCTTCCATTATATCCAACTATTTGTTCTGATGAGCAGACTTAGTAGTGTTTAATCTTTCAGTATAAATACATATTATTATATTCTTACACATTATTGTTATATTCTTTAAGAACATGAGGATGATCATGGACTCATGGCCCACTCTTTGATTTAGAATTATATAATAGCAAATATTTTTATAGCAGCAGATATCGCTGTTAAATGGTACAAAATTGTAAAGTTAACAATAAGAACCGCATATATTCCATTCCATTTATTTTTACTATTATATAATGTGAATAATAATCGAAAGTAGTGCTAATCAAAATAAACGACTAGAACTGTAAAAAAAATAAAATGTGACAGTGAAAAGAAAGAAAGAATGAAAGTGAAATTAAATAATTTTCACTATCATCAACATGTGCATATTGCTCAGGTGTATCAATTTTGAAATTGTTCTGTATCAGTTATCATTTATATAAAACCTATACTATAATAGAGTTAATTATTTACAAAACCATCAAGGCATATTAACATGTCTTTTAACTATTATTCATTCTCATTCTTTCTTTTTCTTACTACCTTCCTATTTTCAGCTCTTCTAATTATCTTTTTGGTATTAGAAGCTATAAATGATGTCTGAACTTCTTTCTTCTTGCTCCTTATTTAGATTGTTTCACCTTTTTGAAATTGTGAAAGTTTTCTGCAACAATGAAACTCGAATTGTATTGTAGTTATTTAGGGCAATGTTCAATATCAACATTCTCTTAATTTTAAGCAACTTTTCTTGTAAATAAAAAGATAAAATAATTATTTTGAACAATCAGATTATGAAACAACAAAATTAGCTTGGGAAATAAAAATAAATGTATGGTGATATAAAGTACATAGTACGATATTTATGTTTTTCTATTCTCATTATTTAGATTTTAATAAAATTCATTAATTCAATATTATATTGAAAATTAGTATGCTAGAATAAAAAATAAGAGATAAAATGAAATAGAGGGATTACTATATCTATTTTCTAATTATATTTTTTATATAAATAACACAAATATAAAATATATGTATACAGGTGCAACGAAAAGATTATATATTTTCTAATTAGTTATCTGATTGCAGTGTAAACGAGATAAATAAAAAAGAAATGAACACAACTTTTTTTAAACATACAAACAAAATGTGTTCATAACTATATGATTTGTACTAGATAGGGCAAATCCAATCCATAATTTGAATCGAATTGAAAGATAAATTCAAATCGATATAATACAAATACATACAATCTTTTGAATACAATAATTGCATTAATTGGAAAAAAAATCATCTAATTTATCCCAAGTGTATTTTATAATTTATACTTTAGAAAAGGAAAAATACACAGAGCACAGAAGGTTTGGGAGTCCATGGAACACATAAGTTAAAGGGTGAAATTCTAATTCTAGCTCCCTTCTCCTTTACCCCACCACCATTGTCATCCACGTCGCCGTCGCCTCCCCCTTCTCTTCTTTCTCTTCTTCTTCAACCGCTTGTGCCGTCACCGCCGCCGCCTTCCCCTCTTCTTCTTCTTCCTTCATCGAGTCTTTCATCTCCTTCAAGCTTCTGCCATGAAAGGGAGGGTCAAATCTGAAGCAAATCCGACGAAGATGGAAGCTGTGAGGCCTTAATCAACGCCGACGACATTGATTACGTCTCACTTGTGGATAATGCCATCACCATTGCCGCTATCGTCCTCTAGCAAGTCAGCCGCCAGTTCGCTGATGGAAGGTTACGCAAGAACGATGTCTTTGTCGTGTTCAACTGTGTGTTCCAGGCGGTGAAGAATCCATCGGCGCATACGTTAGTCCCGCTGATGTTTCCGACATGGAGGTTCAGCATCCATTTCCCACCCGCGCCGCCACCCCTTTTTCTCCGCGCGATCTCTTCATTGCCAGTGCGCCGCTGTGTTGTCGTTGTTGTTGTGTTGCGGTTGTGGTGTTGGTAGTGAGGTGGTGGTGCTTGTTGCTGTTGTGGTGGTGGTGGTGCGATTGGTGATGGTGGTGGTCAAGTTACGGATGATAACTGTATTCTATTTTGGATGATAACTTGAATCTGTTTCGAAAGATGATTGTGTTTTTGAGAATTTAGGATTTATGGTTATGGATGATAATTGTATTCGGATGATAACTTGTATCTATTTTGCATGATAATTGTTTTTAGCTTTTTATGATAACTTTGGTCAGTTTTTAATGATAACTTCTAATTGAATTTATTGGCTCTCTAAGGGCTCCCAACTCCCTAATGTTAGTTCCGTAGCATAATTTTTTTAAAAATTGTCATTTTGATGGTAATTTCTCAAGTCTTAATCATACACAGGATCATCAACTAAATACAATAGTTAATTTTCTTGAAAAAAAATTCACACATACATGTTATTAAAAAATAAAGAAAATAGAGAAAATTTAATTCTAAAAAAGAAATTATTAATAAAATAAATTGAAGAATTATTTGAAAAATATTGTTCCAAAATTTTTTATATTAGAGTCAAATAATAAATTTTAAAAAATGTGTTCAAAAGTATTGTCATATATATATATAATTAATAAAAATATAATCAACATCAACTAATAATATAAAAAATTAAATTTATTTACGATTGATATTTTTTATTTTTGCATTTGTTAATATTGACTAACTATTAGTTATCAATAATTTAAGGTTACGTTAGATGTACATTAAAATTAACTCCAAAATCAATCACTATTATATAATATATATGAAAATATAAAATATATGTATAGTTTAACTTTTTTTTTTAGTATGTATTTTATATTTTAATATATATTATATACTAGTGACTAATTTTTGTGACTGAATTGAATTTGTAAATAAAATTATTGATATTTTTATTATAAAAATTACTTTATCAACCTAGATTTTTTTTGGTGACTTTTATCAACCTTGATTAGTAGATTAATCATCAATTTAATAGCAAACTTATCCCTTTTCTTTCTATATTATTCATTTTTATGACATGTTCATGTTCACAAGTCAGAATCATCACAATCATAACTTTTTTTTTTTTTAATTGTATTTCTAAAAAAAATTAAAAGGAAAAAGAAGCATTAATAGAGATTAGAGATGGTGAGTAATGAGTGACAGGGACTACGGTAGTACGGTGACACCCAAAAAAAAACAAGAGAGAGTGACTAAATCTTAAGGTGACAATTTTAACGAGAATCTCCATAATTAAAAGTTGTGTTAATTGAAATATGAAATATGACAAGGGAATGGGAGGAGGCCACAAGAGCACGTGATTGAGAAGGGACAGCGTCACTGTGTCAGGGAGCATGTGAGTGCCCCTCTCGTGTCAAAAGCTAAGAAAGTGACGGTGGTCAATGACACGCGTCAACCATCTATGCCCTCTTCCCCTTAACACTTCCTTTAGGAGATAGGGGATACCCTATACCCTCCAATAACGTGAGACCACGTGCCTCTTTGTCACGTGACTGGCTGCTATTACTTTCTCAAAATTTCGCAATCCCCCCTCATTCAATTTTAATTTTAATTTTTTTTTCAAAAATAAGTATTTACATTTAGTTCAAACGAGGAATAAATAAAAAAAAAAGTTGAAGATCTCCCAAATGTGAACCAAAATCACAAAAAAGAAAAACAAAAGTACTAATAAGGAGAAAACTAATAACATACCAAGGAGGAAGAGAGAATTTTGAAAGGGAGTGGCTCTCCCAAGGACAGAATTAGTAGCATGATTTGTCTATATCCACACTTTATGTAAATTGCAAATGTGGAGCCCATTTGAGGTATGCAGGAAATTTCATGAAGGACATGCGTGTTCTTGTAGAGAAGATGAATTATGAATTATTTGTTGTTACTTTGGAAAGCTTATAAAATTTTTACGAAAGTGTGGATATGATTTTAGGTGGTATCATTAAGTATGTGTGAGTGAGATAGTTGGATATTTTGGTTTTATGTAATGTAAATAATATGCATGACGGATTGCTCCTTTTTTTTTTTTTTTGTCATGGCTGATTGCTCTTATTTTATATGAACTTGTTATCATGCTCCATTATTTAGTTCAAGGTTGATACTCCTAAAGAAAAGGGGAAAAGAAACACTGAAACAGAGTGTTTCATTTAGAAGGATGTCATGAAATATGATTACGAAAACATTTTTTTGTTGTTTTGGGACAGGTACAAAACTCGTATTAAACTTGATGGACTAGGCTATTTTTGTCACAGTAAAATAAAAAGGCCTTCAATGGCCAAATTCTGGACTCTGAACAGGGGTTTTAACTTTTAATTAAAATTATAACAAAAAAAAAAAAACTTTTAACTAAAACTAATCAACTTAGGTTGATCTAATAGTTATTTCACTAATCCGCTTAATCGGATGTTTGAATCATACCTTATACATGTATCAACTCATTGATCAGTAGCAAACTCTTAAATAGAACTTAGATCTGCGGTGAATTAGTCATCGACCTGTCGAGCTTGGGGTTACGGTAGGAAATTAAAAAAAAAAACTTTTAACTAAACCTAGCTGAATTTTTTTCTTGGACTCAAAACTAGCTGAGTATTTTTTTTGGACATGGAAACTAGCTAAGTTTAAACAAAAGATAAAAAATTGTAAGGGCCTGGAAGCCCAATTTGTGTTTCTGGTTAGAAGTTTTGGGCCATAACCATTATGCATTTTTAAATAAGTTAGCTCTGCTATACCAAAAAAAAGAAGTTAGCGACTTAGTGCAGCCGTAAGGAACCTTAGCAAGTTTGATAACTCAGATTTCAGAAAATGCGGGTTAGCCTTTTGGGCTAACCTTTGTCCCCAGAAAAAAAAAGGTTTCAGGAAATGCATGTCAAAAAAAAAAAAAGGGTTTCAGAAAATTCTACAGTAAAAATAAATAAATAAAAGAAGAAGACTCACAAAATTAATCTCACATTTTTATTCACTATAGTAGTGCTTACGAAGCTACATTATGAAAATTTTTTAATCTATTCATTACATAGAAATCTTAAAAATTATGAATTTAATTTGCATGCACCGTTAATGGAAAAGAGTTTTACACATGCATTCAATTAGGTGCTACCACATCATCAAAAGCAATTAATTTTCAAATCCACTATTTCCAAAGCCATATAAATACATGAATCTGATTGAATGACTGTGTAAAACTCTTTACACTGTCAGTGCATCAAAATTAAACTAAAAAATTATACCTTTTTTCATTTGAAAAGCCTCTTATATTTGACAAATGTCTTAAGAACACTTTTTAATAATATTAAAATTAAATAAAAATATAAATCAAACATAAAATTTTATGTTTTATACATTAAATTCATTAGAAAAATAAAAACTTTTCAGCTTTTGTATGGCTGAAAAAATGAATTATATTAAAATAAATTTAAATATAATCTAAAATTTTTAAATGAACATGTGAGGACCTTGATTAGAGATGGCAACGGGGATTCGTGGCGGCGAGTACCTTAATTCCTGCCCCGTCCCCATTTATAATATTGGTCCCCGTCCCCGCCCCATCTCCGTCGCGAGTCCCCATTTAGTTCTTTCCGCGGTAAATACGGATCCTCGCGGATATACATGGATATTAAATTTTAAGAAATTTTAAAAAAATAAATAAATACAATTATAACATAATCAAATTTAATACAATAAAATTTAACATATTAAAATATATAATTTCAATATAAACATAATCAAATTAAAATAAAAATTATTCAAACAAATTTATTTGTTTTAATTTTTAATATAATTTACACATTTTACATTTATATATAAAGAGATTTTATGTAATTTTACTTTGGCGGGGATTTAGCGGGTCCCCATGGGGTGGATATCTCAATCCTCGCCACGTTCCCATTTATTGTGGGACGGGTTCCCGTCTTCATGAGATTAGCGGGTTTCCATTAAGCCCTTTGTCGCGGATAATTTTTGTGGGTATCCGCGGATATAGGTATAATTAATAAGGATGTATAATTAATAATAGATGAAGGTGAAGAGGAAGATAGTGATCATTGAAGAAGGAAGTGGACCCAATATATGTAGTTGTCGGTTGAGGGGATGGTCCATACTCCCATTGTGATATAGCACTGTTTTTATTACTGTCTATGTATGTAGCACGTAGCAATCCCAATCCCCAATAACTGGTTGTGCTTGGCGATGTAGGGTAAAAGCAAAGAAAGTTAAAAAGAACGAAATGTTTCGTTGGGCATGCCGTAGACACACCTAAACACTAGTAGCACACCATCCCTTTCTTTTTTGTACTATATATTGAATCTAAATATAACATTCTGTATATATATAGTAATATAGTATCAGCCTTCCATGTGGTTAACCTAAGCTTCTTCATCTCTTCTTCAGCATGATTGCCTCCCCCATTAGGAACCTAATACTCTACTAATAATATCTCATTGATGTGAATTTTTCTTATTTCAAGCCAAAAACCCCAACTTAATTCTAGAAAAGTACTAATAATATAATAAAATGGGATACAATTAAGCAGTTTGATTTTGATTCCATGATAACATAAAGAATTTTATTGGGTTATCTAATTAAATTTATGTGTATAGATGTCCTTTTAGATAATAAATTTGAAAGTTAATTATTTTTGTTAATGTTGTAATATATAATTTAATTTTTCTAATATTGACTATATATGAAAATTAAATTTATAATTCTGTGATGGTATTGTTTTTTTCTATATATTGTATTATATTATATTATTAATAATTTTAACTAAAATAAATCATTATCTTTCACGAATAAAATACTTCAATACTAATAATTCTAATTATAAAAATGTAAAATAATGTGATATTTATAAAAAAAAATCTTAAATATTTTATAGTTAAAATGATTAGTGTTTATCTTTTCATGATTAAAAATAATAATTTGTTCGGTTAATTTGTATTATTATCATAGGATGTAGCCTTGTTTGTTCTAGAATAATAGGTAATTATAATTAAAAGTTATTATATTTAATTTATCATCTATAATTTTACATAAATAATATTTTAATTATATATTTAATTAAATAATAATTTATAAAAAATAAATTTAACTAAAAATGTTATAAGCATTTATAATTAGAAAGCTATCACTATCAAATTTTAAGTACCTTACGTAGAGGAAATACTGAAATAGGAAAGGGGGAAAAGAGATGGGATAAATGAGAAGAGAAAAGAGAGGTGGTGGCCTGGTCCCTGGTGGGAAATGGCACGGTTATCGACGAGAAATGAGAATTGAGAGATCGGCGGTCAAGAGAGACGCCGAAAGGAGCAACAATATTAACACGCGTATGGCTGCCAGTGGTCCCCACTCCCCACTCACTCACTCTAAACGCCTTTCTGTCTCCCTTTTCTCTTCGCTTCTCTCCTTTCCTTTCCTTTTCTGCTTCCTCTTCCCATTTACGCTTACTTCAACCACTTCTCACTTCCCACACCCATCATCATTTCTTTCTTAATTGTTTACTTAAATAATATTATTTTTAGCAATTATGCTGGAGAGTCATACTATATAATTAATAAGGAGTTAACAAATTTATAAGAACTGAAACCCAATCTAAAAAATAAAAAAATTTATGTTATTTCTTACTAATTAACTCTCTAATTAATTTTTTAATAATAATTATTTTCCAATAATTTTTTTTTAATTTTTAGACACTCACGATTGAAGTAATTTTTATTAATTTTATGTAAGATATTTTTATCTATTTCAACTGCCTTTTTATATACGTAAAATTATTCTCAAAATAAACCATCAAACAAGTTAGCTAATAGATGTAGTGCTTGCAAATTTCAAAAGAAATGCTTTAGCTCATTGGTTAGATGATATTAGATCTACTAAGAGAAATCAATACAAAATTCTAATCAACATCATATCGGAGACTATATCAAGATTTAATAAATATCCTCAATGTCAACTCACTTTTTAGATTTATTGATGGTGAAAAGGGAAGAAAGTAAAGGCAGAGGCTCTCAAAAATATTCATAGTGATAGGTCAAAATCGATTTTTTGGCTAAGTGTTGGAAAATAATAGTTTCGACTATATTCCTTGGAAGTAGTTTTCGACTGGCCTGGCGATCTAATACGAGTCGGGAAGAAGCTTGAAAAGGATTAGTTGAAGGCTTTGAACAAAGAGGGTGACATCGAAGCACTTGGAAACCCTCACACTAAGTATAAATTTAGAAGAAGGTTATTCTCAATTCTCTAAAAATGTTGAAGGACTCTATTTGACATGGTTTTGCTAGTCATACATAAAGGATTGTCAAAAGTCATGGATTTAGTTAGGTAATTGTGTCGGGACGAGTGGAAAAGTTCACACTTAGCAGAGATTTGAAGTTGAGATCATGGTCGAATGGCATAACTCAATCTTATCTAAAGAAATAACCGCTGGGTAGCTTTTCCTTCGACTACAAGAACAATAGAGAACGTGGGTATTATTAAACTTGAGGAGCAAGAAGCTGCTGTGATCGTGTGCAAAGTTAGCCTAACTGAACTAACCATTGTACCTATAAATAGACGAAGTCCATTCAATTGAAGGGATCATTCTTATATCTTCTCACTACCACTAAAGCTCTGACGAATTCCTCAGTCTCCTCAGACGTCAACAGGAAGCAATGGAGTGCAAGTGCAGAATCTGAGTATAGCTCTGAGAGTGTCATTTTCCCTTTCCGTTCATTTTGATTCTAGTCTTTCACTTCTTCTTTTGTTGCTTTTGTTTTAACTTATGCTTTTTCTATCCATATCATTTTATTTCAAGTTGTTACCAGCTTTTTACTTGTCATTTTTAATTCAGTCATTTCTATCTCTGCTATTACTCTTGTACTTTGACTAGTATCTGCAATCAATAAAAAATTTCATTGTCATTGCAAGTTCACAATACTTCTTCTTTCTTGTTTTTTTAAAATTGTCGAGACCCATCTACGAATAAAAGTCATATCCCGCTCTTCGACACGAGATTGTGGTACTCTGCTCCTTTCTTCAATTCTGTCGAAAGTTGAGCGAAATAAATTGACACGCCCCTGTGGGACCCAGTTTTGAGCCAATATTTTCAAAATAATTTTTACTTAAGTATTGTGAAACTTTGCATGCGATTGCGTAGTGGTAAAGAAGTAAGTATGACTGATGAAAGAGTTTCAAACTCTTCGACCTCGACAGATAAGTCGACGGCCACAGATAAAACTCAGCCAAGTCTAAGAGTTTCATCAACTCCTACGACAGCTAGTATAAGTTCAGGAGCATCTCCGCCCCAGTATCAACTCCAACAACATGGCTTCAGTTTGGTTTGCTTCCTAATTATACTCCTCCTTACGAGGCCAACCCAAAGCCAAGAGGTAGAGGTAATTTTTTAATGAGAAATAATCCCATCTATAACAATCTTCCTTCTAATCCTCAATACTCCACACAAGGATGGTATCCACCACTTCCACAAGGGGGCAATTATGTGTATTTTAATAACCCACAAGCATCTTTTGGTACTTTTGGAATGGGGGGAGGGATGTATAATCCTCCTAGTTTTGGTACTTATGATAATCCACCTCAGCTTGGACCTACCCTTTCGACACCTCGTTATACAATCAATGTCCATTCCCCAGCCATCACAAGCTTCAGTATCGATTCCTCAAGTGGCATCGACTGGAACAAGTAGGTCAATTTTCCCAGAAATAACTAAGCAAATTGTTAAACATGTTACAATATGTATAATTTTATTTGAATAGGTTTTGATGAATGACAACCATTGAAGTTGAGGATAAGCTTTGAAAGCAAGCAAACAAGACAAGAAGACGAGTTCGCAAGGTTGAATACGATTTAGTGTCTTAGGAGTTAGGTAACTTCTTGTCAAGAACTAAAATTTATTATCTCTCTCACACACACGCTAGAAAATGTTTTAAGGATTATGTTTTATGTATATCTTGGAAGAAATTATTTGAGAACAAAAGGTTTTGTCAAAACGATAGTCGAAATCGATAGCAAATGTGTTTTTAGTGAAAAACGGAGTAACGGATTGATTCTCAAGCTTTACGGATCAATTCTAACTAGTTTAAAATGCTTTTAGGAGTTTTTACTCCAAAGCATCGATGCTCCATGAAAAACATCGATGCTTTACATGAAAACTCGAAAACATCGATGTTTTTCTGAAAGAATCAATGCTTTTGAGTACCAGAAGCGAAAAGCATCAATGCTCCAATAAAAGCATCGATGCTTTGGCATGAAAATTCAAATTATCTTCATAAAAGCTAGTGAAACATCGATGTTTCTTCAAAAACATCGATGCTTTTGTTGACTGCAATGCTATAATGGCTAGTTTTGACAAAACAACTTCAATCCACCTAACAAGCAACGTTGTAATGCTTTGGGATGGCTATAAATAGATGGTTGGAAGCTTCATTTCATATACAACATCAATTCTAAGTATTCTTGTACTTATGCTTCAATTTATACATAATTTCAAAGTGATTTTTGCACATATTTGAGAGATAACCAAAGTTTGGTTCATAGAGCTTCATTTGTAACATCTTACTCATTGTTGAGAGCTTCCAAAATTTGTTTGATTATATTGTAAGATAAGATATTGGTTCTCTTATCATTGAGTGATCTTAGAGTGTGATTCTCTAAGGTTGTGAGCATTGATAAACACTATAATCAGTGAGATAAATACTCAAGAAAAATCTTGAAGTTGGGACTACTTCGAGTGGAGTGGGTTATCTAGTGATACCGCGAGGTGTTCGAGTCAAGTGCTCAAAGTTGTAAATGGTTTATCAAGCACCTTGAAGCTTTGTGGTTTAGTGGAACTTCTCAATTACGATTGGAAAAGAGTGGACATAGGCAAGAATTGTGCCGAACCACTATATATTGTTGTGCGATATCTCTCTAAACTCAAACTCCTTTATATTCTTGTTATTCATATTTATACAAGTGTTTTGGAAAGTACAAGCTCCTTGTAAGTACTTAAGAATTGGCTTAATTTCTTGGAAAAATACTTGTACAAATCATTTGAGTTGTTTATATTACAAGTCTTTTAAATATTCGCAAAAATTTATCATTGTTGTATAGATACTCAATTCACCCCCTTCTTGAGTATCTGTTCTTATTGACTAACACAAATGCCTATAGAGCCAAATCCCGCCAACAACACTGTCAAATCCTTAGCTATCTTTAGGGAAAAGATTGAGGAAAGCCACCATGATTTAGTAAACATGTTGACCCAATAAATGGCTACAGTATTAACCGCTAAGATAGAAAATAATAATGCTAGGATAGAGCAAGTAGCTCGACAGGTAAATGATCTAGCGAAAACCATGAATCCAGCCTTTGGTGCAGGACCTCATCATAGGAACCCAGTTTACAATTATAATAACCCACCCGTTATGATAGGAAGAGGAGAGGATCTAAATAGAGGTCAAGGGGCAGAAGCTAATGCAGCTCAAGCTTATGGAAATAACATTACACAAGCTGTCGAACAGATCCTGAATATAGCAGGATTTAACCTAGGTATAACCAACCAACCTTACTTTGTATCACCATTCCCAAACTTTGTCCAACACATAATGAAGTCCCTAGAGGATCAAAGGCCCTAAGTCATTAACCAAATTCTCAGGAGAGAGTGGTGAGTAGACAGTCGAGCACATAGCTCATTATACAGTCGAGATAGGCGAGTTGGGTAATGATGAATATCTAAAAATGAAATACTTCCCTTTCTCCCTCACAAAGAACGCGTTTAAATCGTTTTCAAATTTACAGCCTAATTCGATCCAAAATTGGGTTCAATTAGAGCGAAGTTTTCACGATTAGTTATTTAGATGAGAATTGAAAGTCACTCTTTTTGATTTTTCACGATCAAAAGGGAAGGAACTGAATCCGTCGACGACTATCTCATTCGATTCAAGAACATGAGAAACAAATGTTTCACTCCTATTCCTGAACCGGAAGTGGTCACGATGGCTGTAAATGGCCTCGACTTCAATGTTCGAAAGAGGTTGGTAAACCAAAAATTCCTCGACTTAGCCCAATTGGCTGAGAAAGTGACGCAAATTGAGAAATTAAACAAAGAAATAGAGGAGTATGAGTCGAACAAAAAAAGGTTTTATAGCAAAAAAGTGTCTTATATTAAAAATTTGTCGGAGGAAGAATCGAATTCTGAAACTAATTTCACAACTGAGTTAGAAAATGCCCACCTTATGTGTGATTTCACTAATTTAACATGCATGCTTTTTCATATTCAACTTGTGATTTCGTAGTATTCTTGATTTTGTTAATTTTTTATTTTGCTATTAAGTGGACCAAAGAGTAGGGTATTAGCATATATAAGGTGTATTTGGTTTAGCGTTAGCATCATCAAATGTACGTTTGATTTTCTTGAAAGTTTCACTTTTTGTTTGTCTACTTTTTCCCATTTAAACGCAAATATGATTATGTACTCTAACTCAGGTTTTTCGAACATTACAAATTATAGTTAACATTTTCACATTAACATTCTCATGTTCTTTCAAAATTACAAATTATATCAATTATATCCTTCATTGTTTATATGATGAAATGGTTAATTTTTTAAATAATATTTTTTTCTAATATTATTGTTTTATTTATGGAGTTCTTATTATTTTATCTATGAAGTTATAACCATTAAAAAATTATTTTCTTTCTACTAGCCCTTTATTTTAAACATGTTATTATCTATTTATAGAGCTTTCATCGTTTTTCTTTATGGGTTTTTTTTTTATATTATTTATTATTTTTTTGGTTGATTTTTGTTTGATATTGTATACTTTTATAATCATTGTTTTGTATGTTATATTTATTATTGTTATTTTTTATAATATGATTTATTGAATATATTAATTAAACAAAAATAATTAATTATAAATAATAATAACAGTGAAAAATTATAGTATACTAAAAAAAAGAGTACTAAAAGTACTTAAAAAAAGTACTATACAAAAAACATACTAAAAAATATATAAAACGTTTAAATATATTTGAAATAATAATATTATAATTTAATGTCATGTCCTTTTTAGTAATTCTCTATCTAAAAATGATTTTAACTTATATTATCCAAACAATATTTATTTTATCAAACTCAATTTTGATATAAAATTACCAAACAAAAATCATGTTGGTCTGAACACATTTCTAACCAAAATCAATTTTATAAAATCAAGTTCACTCAAACTTGAGTTTATAAAATCAACTAAATTATACTCCTGTTTATTTTTGTATGACAGTAGTTTAATTTATTTTTGATAAAAAAATTTGTATGCTTGTAGGAAGCAATTGATGATATAAGAGTGAGGACGAATCCACAAAGGAGTTTTTTCATAATGATTCACTTGCATAAGTGCTTGGGAAGGAACATCTGAGACGAATTCATGGTGTAGGTCTTGGACCATGTCCTACCAAACTATTTGATAGTTCATCACAACAGTCAACTTATGGGGGCAAATAGAAGAGTATCAAAAAAATATCGTCGAATTAAAGGCAGAGTCAACGAAGGAGAAGAAGAAGAGACAAACAATAGAGAATCTTATGAGATTCCTTATTGAGCGGCAAGGACATGACTTGCCACCTGAAATTGCTTCAAATATGAATGCTTTAGGTAGTGGACCGGCTACTTCGCATACAGGGCCTTCTTTCGATAATCCTGACCTTCCGTCACCTCCATGAGATTGTGCCGATTGAGGTAATACATATGAACAGATTGGATTTCACAATCCCAAAGAACTTATTTGATTTTATTTTATATTTTGTGACTAAGGGTTAATTTTAGTTCATTGTAGTGCACTTTTGGATAAAATATTTTACTAGTATATATATTATGTTATATTAATTTTGAATATATTTATCATTTTTAATGGTGTTATTATTAAATTCTTACCATATAGTCAATAATATGTTAAATGCTTCAACATTTATATTTTGAAATATAGAAGAAGAAAAAAATTTAATAATCATTGGTTATTTCTAGAAAACGAAAAAACAAATAAAAATTAAAAAATAGTGGTGGTTCAGCTGCAGTTCTGAAAATTGCCACCCATCAAATGGGTTCATTGTATGGTAATTGATACCGCAGCAGTTACAAAATCGTTGCTAAACTCATAATGTTAAAATACATTGGCAAAAAAAGCGGTGGTATCTGAATCGCCGCAAAATGAATTCCATATGGTGGCGGTTATGGAAAACTGCCAAAAAATAGTTACCGGCTCGTGTATAAGGGATAGATGAACGAACCACCACTAAACGTTTAGCGCTAAATTGCTAAACGGGATTCCCAACTGCCGGTAAGTGCCGTGTGTGCTGTAGTGTATAGGAGTACACTTGGTTATTTTGATATTATTTTGGTTTGGTGTATTATTTTGTTTTTGATTGATTCCTTATGCTGTTTTGGTTTTCATATTGTGGACTTTACTGTTTCTGTTGTATATGAACTCTTGTCCGGGACCCACCTTCTAGTTCTTGGTGTTGGTTTAACATTGAAAAGAAAAGAAAAGAAAAGAAAAACCTGGCTTGTTCACGTGTGAAATAGAGATCGAGAAAATATAATTTGTTCCTTATTATATTAATGTACTACATACTATTTTCTCTAAGAGCAAACAATTATTGTGCAAGTAGAAGACTTCCCTAATAAGTCAAAACCGACATGGATAATAATCATGGAAGAGAATTAAGAGTTTGGTTGAACAAAATGGTGAAAGCTTCCATTTGATTGTTAGGTAAAGCTAAACCAATCTCAATTCCACCCTCAACATCTCTGCTTTGTAGAAGGGAAACAGCTCTTGTAGAATCAATTGAGATCTCCTCTATTTTCTTCGGCTTACCCCACCCGAAATCACACTCATAAAGCTTCAATTTCGGAGACCAAGTAGCATGCACATGTTGCTCCGAGCCATGTAAAACCCTCCATTCCAAAACCCATTTCTCTGCCTCTCCAAGAATCGATTCATCAAGCTTCTTAATTGTGCTTCCAATTGCTTTAGCCGCAACAATAACTCCCTCTTCTCCAACTAAATCTCTTCTTCTCAATGACGCCCTTCCAAATCCAACACAATTCCCCAAATATGACATGGGAACTTCAAAATCCAACCTTGTTATGCCACCAGCAATGAACCCAAAGTAAATCGGATCTTCATCTCCCATTTTCCGGTTCATACTTTGTTGGGTTTTGACCAAACAAACCCATAACAATGCACAAGTTAACACGTAAGCAGAGACATGCACCGGCATAGCCTTATTCTTTTCATTGCAACAATCAATAATCAAGCTCTTTACCTGAACTTGGAGGAGTATAAGTGTGTGAGTAGACACATAACATGTCATATATATAACACATTTTTTAAGCGATGAGTCTCTTTTTATTTGAGTTTGTAACTTTGTATAAAAAAATTTAGAGTCATTTTTTTTTATTTGCCTTGTGAAATTGATTCGTATGAAGTTAATATGAATTTAATTTTTATACAATGTAAAAGAATTTCACATGAATAACAACAAAAGTAAATAATTTTTAAATTTATTACTTCAAAATTTATATAAATGCATGAATTTAATTGAATTAATGTATAAAATTTTTTACACGGTTAATGCATCAAAACTAAACTCAGTTAATATTATTACGAAAACTGTCATATGAGTTAAGAATTTAATTTTAATAAATTATAGTGCAAAAAGATTTTATACATGCATTTAACTATATGACACCATATTAACAGAAATAATCTCTCTTTCTACTCACCTTATCATTAATTATCAAAATAATTTCTCTTTCCACTCAACCTAACACATTTTACACCCATGGTGTATTAAAATTAAACTCATCATTTAATATGTTTAATTAAATTAGCATCTAATAATTTTTAATTAATTTTATAAGCACAAAATTACACGTGAATTTCTGCGGAAAAAATAAAACCTTTTACCTTCTCCATTTCCGTGGGACCCATCAAGAAAGTGGCTCTAACCATGATTGAATTTGATAGATCTACTCTGTTTTCTCTTTGCATGGAAACGTTATTGCCATGCACTAGTGTTCTTCTCCATTCTTTCAAGAAGACCTCCTCATGTCCTTTTGCATCAACAATCACACTCCGATCGTAGAATGGTAGCGATTCCAGCGGAAATAATGGTGATGAAATCCCAAGTAGAGAACAATAGCAAGCCCAAGTCTTGAAGAAATTGCTGAAGGTTCTGCCATCAGCAACAACGTGGTGAAACGCTAGGCCAATGCAAATGCCAACGTTTGGAAACGTGGTTATTTGAATAGCTAGCAACGGAACTTCTTTATTCCCTCTTATGCATGGAAGATTTGGTCCTAGTAAGTGGAAATCATTAGCATCTCTTGGATGATTGTTACACAAGTGTTCAAAGTCACCCCCATTTGAGATAGCAATGGTCAGTGAAACCGATGAATCGTTACTTGAATAAACAAGATGGGGTTTGTTCGATTCAGCTGAGGGGAGAAAAAGTGTGGCGGCAAAAGCGTAGTAATGTTGGAGTGTGAGGGAAAGGGAATGCTTAAGTGCTGGGATGGTTATGGCTTTGAAGTGGGAATTGGAGTAGGGAAGATGGTAGAAGAAGAGAGGTTGGCTTGGAGAGAAGAAAAGCCATGGAAGATCAAAGAATGTGAGAGGGATGAGTGAGGTTGGTGGAGTTGTATTGGGTGGAGGAGCAACCTTGCATTGCTCAAGAACCTTAACTGTGAAAGTTTTGGACATGGGTGAAAGTAACAATAATAATGGTGATGATCAAAGAGTAAATGAAATGCATCATGCATGGCAAAGACAGTGTTGTGATGTGTGCATATAATGACCACTTTTTTAATTTTGTGGTCCACCTATCTATATATCTATCCATCTATCTACTATCTGTGGTTCTTAAAAGAGATTAATGTGCTGCAATGACATGCTAAGATTATTGAGTCCCACCAAATAATTCACCTTAACATATACGATGTACTTTAATTGTATATATGTATACCTGATCATATCATTAGTATTTATTATACGATGATACTTTAATTGGAATAATATATATATAGAGTATCTTTGACTGTTAGTACAATTTTCAATTAATTTTTTGTGATCCACTACATGTTTCAATCAATTGATTTATCAATTTATTTTTTATTATAATTATATTTATTTATTATATTCTTTCTTAGAAGTTTTGTAACCTATAACCTATTAATTTTAAATTAATATATTTATTTATTTATTAATTATTCAATTTTACATTTTTTTTCAGAGATGTGTCATTTTGTTGAAAAAGAGAACTTAACAACAATCTACATAAATACGGAGAAAAAAAACTGAAAAAGAGAAAGGAAATAGAAGATACAATGAAATGCGAAGAACATATGCATAGAAGAATTTTATATAATCATAAATTTTTGTATTATTTGAATTTATATTTTCATATATATAACTTTTATTTGAATTGATATTGATATAATATTAGCGGCGACTATTATATTGTTAGATTAGATTCGATGATAATAAATTCACTGTTTATATCAAATACGCCGGTTTGGAGCGCATTTTTTTTTTAGTGGCAACCATAATTTTTTTTGGTTAAAATCGTGACCACAAAATATCGCTTAGATCAAGGTTATAAAATGTAATCTATAATTTATTGTGACGCTTTTCATTTACAGGAAAAGGACAACAAGTTTTTCTTAAAAAATTGTGACTTTGTAGTTATGGCTACGAGTGTATTTGATTGCCACAATTCAAAATCATGAGGTTTTTTTAACATAAATCAAATGTCACCATTTTTTATATTTATAGCCACGATTTTCACTATAAGAACTATCGAAAAACCGTTGGATTTAATCTCACAGAAATCCAAAGATATACCAGCGTCAACGTCGCCCCTTTGCCACAATTCAAATTGTTTGTCTTTAGTTTCAGCTTTCAACCTTTGTAGATAGGGTGGGTTTGGAATATAAGCTGCTGGTTCCTTCTTTTTCTTCTCTTTCTCGGCTGGAATAGGAGAGGTAGCTATTTCTTCTTTCTCTTTGGGAGGTGAGGAATGAGAATCTT
>JASCZI010090861.1:0-33710 GCA_036250425.1 Stylosanthes scabra
ATATATATATATATATATATATATATATATATATATATATATATATATATATATATATATATATATATATATATATATATATTTCCTAATTGCTTTATTTACAACCTAAAGTCAAGGCATTGTCTTGTCTAAAGAAAACAAGCTATAGTTTGGTATCTTGATTAATTATGAATAATATAATTTAATAAGGATAATCACGTAAGCTTAAATGTTTAAATTAAATTTATTCTCAAAAAATCTTATATTAGACATTTTGTTTGAAAATTAAAAAAAATTAATAGAGTCAACATACAAAAATTTAACAAATAGAAAGATTAATCAATTGGAGTGTATCTCTTATAGATGCAACATCTCCTTCACTTTTTATAGAAAATTTTATCATCCTTTTAAACTTTTTCTACTAAAAATATTAATTTATTCAATAATTTTTTAAGGACACTAGAAATAATAAAAATTATGTTAAATTACTCTCTTAATCCCTATAATTTTACATAATTTTTAATTTGATCTTTATATTTTTTTTCAATTAGGTCAGACCATTAAAATTTCATAACTAAATCTCTATCTTCTAATAAAAAAATTGATAAAATTATAAGAATTAATAGAATAATTAAACTTAAAAATTATTAAAAATTAAAATATTTAATATAAAATTTATTATACCAAAGTTGAGAGTGTTTATAAATATTTAAATATTTATAAATAGAATTGAAAAAATATTAATTTACTCAATGAATTATAATTTATATGCCATCATTCTCTCTTTTGATGAAGAAGTGTCGAGTGTTTACTTAAAAAAAGGGTTACAGTACAATGAACATGATTACACATAATTACATCATTAGAGCTAAAGCGAATAATAATGCGTAAGATTACTGATTACATAATCAGTGATGTCAATTGAAACTCTGCCTTATAAAAAGTTCGGCCAGCCACTGGGCCATTAAAAATATAAATAAATAAAATCAAACAATAAAAAAATTAAAGTTAGAAACCATGTGATGTGATGTGAAACTGTTTGTGAATGTCAACCCACTGACCTCCCAACAAATTTCATCAGCGCTGATTTCATTCACCAAATGTCACTGCTCCTATTTTTGGACAAAATCCATTTCCATAATTAGACACTCTAACTTCAAATTTTATCTTCATCTATCAAGTTTTCTATTTCACGTTATATATACATATAAAAGCATGAGAAGATTGTCCACCGTGTTATTGGTCTTCATCATATATTAATTTTATAATTAAAATTAATCAAAATTAATGGCTAAAAAATGGTGAAATATCATATGCCATACTTTTTGTAACCGGATAATTTTCCAAAAGCATGATATCTATTGAATCAAAAGTTTAATCATTAATTTCCCGAATACTACATAAATAAAGTGAGCGATTCTCCAAATAAATTAGCTATATTCCCATTCTCTAACAAAATCAAACCCAAGAAAGATGGTTAAGAAATATAGACCTTCATGCTCTAATTTATGTTATATGGTAATATTATTTATATATTTATTTTGACTAATTATGTTTATTAAATTATTTATTTTTATACTAAATAGAAAATCATTTTAATAGACGTCAAATAGTACAGAAAAATAGCATCGAAATAAATTTATATTTGACATCGAAATAATCTTCTTTTTAATATAAAATAAATAATTTGGTTGGATAAAATAGACATAAACCTAAAATTATTATTATATTCTTATTTATTTTAATAATTATATATATATATATATTTTGTAAGTATTTATTTTCATTTTTATAATCATATTTAAATAATATATATTTAGTAATAGAAAAAACCTTGGAATTTGAAATTCTCAAAAATAAAAACATAAGAAATTTAAATAGAAAAATAAGATTTGGAAACAAACAAAAAAATTGTTTTTTAATGGGTTTTATATTGAACTTAATTATTTAGTAGTCTACTAGTATTGGCAAAATAATTTAGTTCATCTTATTTGACCAAAAAAGGATATATATTCAGCTACAGTGGAACAAATTTCAGATTACGATTCTTAAACTATATATATGATCCTGAATGAACTTGAAATAATGTACGTACAGCAGCCACTCATAAATGTATAGAAGCTAATAATTAAGCTAAGCCTCCATCTTCAAATGTCTACTCTTGACTTTCTCCTCCTACGGAGAATTCCCGAAAGACTGGATTGACTTTTTCTTTATTCAAATAAAATCAATTAGAACACCTGCTCAAAGTTGTCATATTCATGCCACTTGAATAATTGGACCTAATATCCAAAGAAAATCAATAACTATTTAACTAATATCAGTTAACAAATTTAATAAATAAATTAAAATATATTTAAATAATTTTTGTATATGAGTTTTAGATGATATGCATATATAGGTATTAAATATTCTGTTCGAATAAATTTTAATAAGTTTATGTATAATTTTCAGAAGTTAAGGGAAAAAAAAAAAAAAGAAATGAGTAGTGTTCATTGATGTTGGTGACATTGTTATTGATAAATGGTAATCGTTATTTCATTTAAAAAAATACTCATACGGAGATATTTTCATATAAAGATTAAGTTATAAATTATTATGTGAATATAATTGATATGTTTGACTAAATATATTTAATTAAATTATTTAATAATTTACAACATGATCGTATGAAAATATATTTGCGCGAATATTTTCCAATATACATCATCATCAAGTATCATGGATAAGAACATATTATTTTTTAATAAATGTTCAATTCGATTTCTGACCATTTTCAATTGAATAACGTCATTCTTAATAATTCGAAAATCCAAATTTAATCCTCAATCATTTAAAAAACGAGATAAATAAGTCTTAAAATTGATTTATTAATCCAAAATCCTAAATTTTGATTTTAAAGACCTATTTATCTATTTTTTAAATAACTGAGACAAAATTGAAGTTTTTGAATTATTAAAAGTGATATTGTCCAAATAAAAAATGTTCGGAATCAAATTGAATGTTTATTCATTATTTTTTCTCCGAACAACTTCAACTTCGTTCTCTCTCATTTGGAGAGAGCCATTTCAATTAAAAGGGCATCTTTTTCTCTGCAAGTAGGGCTACTTTATCTCGGTTGCTATTAGGAAAACTTTTTAGTAAAAAAAAAAATATATAATTATACTATATAATATTTTTATTTTTAAATAAATTTTATGATAATTAAAAAAAATAATATTTACTCTTCATGCAATATCAAAAATTTAAATGAACTTGCTGATAAGCTACACAAATTCATGATTCATGTGGGAGGAGTGTTGTCTGTATTCACTTTAATATAACCCACTAAATATCACAAGAATAATGCAATTAAAAACCATGCAATAATACATACACATGATAAACACATGCATTCATGTCAAATTATCGTCAATAACAAGAGACGGGGCTGTACTTTACTTTTTTCATAAACTTTATAGAAACACGGTAGCAACTTTTGGAATTTGATGAATTTATCATATTATTATTTATTTATTAATAATTTAATATCACGTTCTAATATTTTATTTAATGGTTAAAAGTAATATAATTGAGGATCAATATTGATGCTTGTCACACGCCTACGCAAGGCATTCCCTTTATCATAGATTGTAATAGGACTTGAGGGATTTCAATTTGAGCCTGCATGCACATGACAAATTTTAATTAGCCATGAAAGTTTATTATATTCTCTCTATTTTTAAATTAAAAATACTCTTATCTACCAATCGGTGAAACACTCTTGACATGGTATATCAACAACGTATTATTATTATTAATTAATTACATATTTCAATTATTTTTTAAAAATTAAAAAAAGAAAAATAAGAAGAGTTCATGCTCTGCACAAATTGCATGCATGCAAAAAATTATAGGAGATTTTACTTTGAGTGAATATTATTTTAATAAGTCTGGCATTTTTTTATATTGATATCAAAATTGTGTAAATAAAAAGGAATTTAACTATATTTTTTTTTTCCAACAAGCATTTTAATTATCTGCGTGTGAGTGAGAATAAGAATATAGTAGAACATGGGATCATAGGGATAGGGATTTTTAAGTAAAAATAAAATTTAAAACTTTTATTTTTTTCTAAATTGAAAAAAGTGGCTATTTGTTTCGTTTATTTTTCATTAGGACAATAATCTTGATTTAACTCTTTTTTAAAAACTATAAAAATATAATTTAATGTAAAAGAAAAAGGCTTTTTCGAATCGTAACATATTCATGAAAAATTTTGCTATTTTTATATCAAAATTTAGCCCTCAAATATATATATATATATATTTTCGTGTACAAATACTGTTATTGACTGATTTAGTGGTTGAATTTTGATATACAAATAGGGTCCGTTAACAAATTTCAATTATTTAGGGTTACCATGCATTATTACTCTTACTACCAAGTACCAATAACAAGTTGAGTTCCATTGAGTTTCTTAGCGACGTTGGAAGTTAAAGATCTTAATGGCAATGGCAAAAACCAAGGCAAAAACCAAAGCAAAAGTAAGTGCAAATCCTACAATTACAGCTGCAACCACTCCCAAAAACTCATGCTTGAAACCAAAGTAATTTCTCAAGAAGGCTTCCACTGTTGTATTTTTTCCATTGAACTCTATCTTCTCTTGCATGTCTCCAAATTGTGATGCCACCAATCCGTTCAAAGTCCAAGCCACTGGATTTCCCCAGTAGTACCATCTCCACCACACAGGAATTCTCTGTTTCATTCCCCAACCCAAAACCCAATAAATTAATTAATAATTAACCACATGACATTTTATATTTTAGAAAAAATATCAAAATTATTTAAGAAATATTGGGACACTAACAAAACTACCATGAAGAAGAATAATTTTATACTCATGAAAAATGTATTTTATTTATCAAAACTATCCAAATGATATTACTGGAAATGCTGTCACATTAACGGCTGATATTTGGTTAATTTTAAAAAACGAAACTCATATTTTATGAGTAGAAAATCCATTTCCTTCGTTCATAATTTTTTAGCACTTTAATTTTTCATGGATAATTTTGTCAGCACCCAATATGATTAATTTTGATATTTTTTCCTAATTAGATGATATACCCTAAACCTAAACTCTAAAGTTGGCTAATATTAGCGGATGACTTACTGGTCGGGGAATCAGGAATCCTGAGAAGAGATTCCATACTTGATAGAATCCAGATGAAAGTATAACAGCAATGGGTGGGGTTGGAGTCATTGCTGCAGCCATCATGCCATAGTAGGTGAAGTACAAGAATGTGAAGTACATGATGAATAAGTACCACAAAACCTTAGTAACTGTCCACTCAAAACCAATCATTGCATAAACTATAATGCCGTACACCACAGCTTGTAAAAGGACATAAGGAAGTTCAATCACAACCTGAAAGAAAAATATAAAACTATTAACATTAGGGAAGTTATTACGGAAGTTATTCGATACAAATACAAAAGATCCTCTTACAATACGGATTTTACCTTTACATCTCACAAAAATATTAAAGTAGAATACCATGTCTAAACCCTAAAACCCATATCTATATCATTTACATGCCGGATAAGCCACTTCAATTACTTACCTGAGAAAAAGCATATGCAAAAGCTGAGTACATTCCAGCAGCTTTTTCCCTATAGAACACTGTTCTTTCCACAAACACCAATGGCTGTGCTGAACTTGAATTCCTAACACCAAGAAGAAGAACAGCAGCATACATGGAACCCATGGCATTGAAAAGATCTTGCCTTTTTTCACTGCAATATAATATTTATGGAAAAAATATAATGTTGTTATACATGAACATGAAAACAGATGTATAATAAGAGAGTTTTGAAAATTACATTTTGGAGCCAAGGTTCCAAAAGACTGTGCCAAATAACACTGCTACAGCTATGGTATAGAGAAATCTGATAGCAGTGTATTGAGGATTGCGCCAATAAGACCAATGTTGCTTCCATAAGCAAGCCATGCATTGAGTGAGAAAGGATCTTGAGTACTTGGAAGGAAAATAAAGGTCCTTGGAACCTTGAACTGGGATACTTAGTTCATTAATAAGTTCTTTGTTTCTCCTGAAACAAATAGCATTGACCAGTTTATTTAGAGTTTAGACAGATAACTATTGTATTTGAATATTTATGCAGAAGAGAAAATAATGATACCTATATAGCCATGAATTTTTGTATTCCTCAGCAAAATCAATTCCCAATTCCATTTCTTTTGCTAAAGAAGTTACTTCCAACACCCATGTAGCTGGATTATAGCCATCTTTACTCTTGCTGACACCTTGAATTTCCTTTAAGAGAAGAAGTGTTAACATGAGTGAATACTTTAGCAAGATAAAGTTAGATTATACCTCAAAGTATTTGATCAAATGAGAACAATGGTATCCAAGTGGCCCCACATATATTTCTTGTCCTCCTACTTTCATTAGGAAAAGCTGCAATTGATGAGAAACTAAATATTAAAAACAAATTAATGGAAGCAATAAACAAAACAGAATTAGAATTGCCTATTGGACCTCATCAAAAGATTCAAATATATCACTGCTAGGTTGATGGATTGTGCAAACTACTGTTCTTCCTGTGTCTGCTATCTTCCTAATTGCTCTCATAACAATCACAGCAGCCCTTGAATCAAGCCCAGAAATTGGTTCATCCATGAATATTATAGAAGGATTAGCCACCAATTCAACTGCAATAGTCAACCGTTTTCGCTGCTCTGTTGAGAGACCATTAACACCTGGCAATCCAACTATTGCATTCCTTATTGGATTCAGCTCCACAAGTTCCATGACTTCTTCAATGAACATCTGCAACCAATAATCATTTCCAAACTCAGTAAACTGATAGATGAAATCAGGAATCAAGAGATCTGTAGTCTACCTTCCTGTCTTCAGCATTAATCTCGGCGGACAATCTAAGCCATGCTGAATAGACCAGTGATTCATATACTGTGACATTTGGCCAGTGGATATCATTTTGTTCACAGTATCCAGAAATTCTTGCAAAGGTTTCTTGCTTCTTAAGATAACCAGAAACCGTGATGCTTCCGCCTATATATCCACCGGTTTTTCTACCAGCGAGTACATCCATCAATGTTGTTTTTCCAGCACCAGTAACACCCATTAGAGCAGTGAGAACACCGGGCCGAAAAGTGCCACTAATACCCTTTAAAAGGCACAACCTATCTTCAAGAACACCATGGTTCCTCATTTCCTGTAATTCAGTGCAAGAATTCAGTTAACTTATACTTCCAAAATAACTAAGAACCATGATCAAAGTGCTTCTCTTCACCTGTGGCATATCAACAGAATATGTTAGATCATCAAATGTAACAGCACATGGTTCAAAAGGAAGAACAATTCCTGTTTCTCTGTTATGATTGTTCTCCACTCCACCTTCTTTCCGAGCACTGGTGCCTCCATCACTCTGCTCATTGCTTTCAGATTGCTTTGACTTAACAGCATGCTGCTGCACAATTGCTGCATGATCAATTTGTAACATTAGTCCCCACTACATAAACACTTGATTGATGTAAAAAATGGCTTGAAGAAACTCACGGCTCAAGAAAGCAAGAGCAAGGATGTAACCAATGTTGAACACTATTATATATCCAATCAGTGCCCCAACACCTATCCAATACCAATTTGACTGTGTGAAGAATCCGCGAGATTTCAAAACTTGAATTCCTAGTGGTTTTGTGGAGTTAGGCAGAACCTTGCATGAGAAAATTATCAAAAATATCAGATTGTTTGTATTGTTTTGTGATGAAGCAAGTTCATAGGTGAAGAGATGGATTGGCTTAATCTAAATTAAGCTTACATGTCTCCATTTCTTGCCTAGGAACTCATTATTTACAATGGCATTCTGTCCATACATCATAGGTGATGCCCAAAATCCCCATAACCACCATTTTTTCATATTATCTGTTTGCATCAAGTAAAGAAAATAAACAAACACTGATAAGTTAATGCAAATGGAAACATTGATTTTTCTAAAATAAAAATAAATTTTGGTATCTATTACTATACCTTTTGACAAGATGAAACCACTCACTATAACAAGGATGGTCAATGCAAATGAGCCAATTGTGAAAGCCACTTTACTACCAAGTGCTGCAATAAACCGGAATATGGCAGTAGCCATCTGGTTAACAAGTACAAGAAGAAGGAATTGCCTAAAGAATCTGCATAGAGTAGAGACATACAACCATGTAAGCAACTCAGAATTGAAATGGGAAATTGGCATGGAGGGGTTTGGAAGCAGATGCTGCTTTACCTTCCAACTTCTGGATCAAAACCAATGACATAGTAAGTGAGGAATACCCAAATTCCCACTTCTGTAAAAGTTATTGGAAGCTTTAGGATCCACTCAGGCAGAACATATACCCATGAAGGGAAGAAGAGAAGGTCCCTTTGCTTGTAAAACATAGGAAGCTTAGAGATTGTCACGGTAAGGTCAGCAAATCCATTCAGCACAATCCGAAGAAGGCTATAGTACATTGCGCCGACATATATGCCTCCATCGACCACAGAATCTCGGTGCATATTAGTACGGAAGAAAATTGTCATTGCAATGAAGGCCACTACAGAAATCTAAAGCATGTTGTATAGAGTTAGGAATGGACTAATGGACAAACAACATGAAATCTTGCAGTGGCAAAGCAAAACTCACTTGGCAAAGCTTGAAGATGTGAACGAATGAGTTGCGCTTCATTAGTAAGCATTCTCTTGAGAAGCATGCTTTTAAGAGTTCCCATTTCCCTACACCATAGAGTTCGGTTGCCAAAGCAGCTGGGTGGCTTTTAGACTTGTCAAAGTGTGTAGCAAGTTCATTATCAATGCTTATCCCAACATGGAATGAATGCATTGCTTCAGAAAACTGTTTTGGTGTCACAAATTCATAATGCTGATCTTTGTGTACCCAATATTGCTCCTGATCTTTCCTTGATGTCACCTATTATAACATATCATAATGAATTTGTGCAGATAAAATTAAATAATGTAGATTATAAATATAGAAACAAGTTAATATTCAGACTTATTACTTCTTGCAAGAAGTCTGCAACTCCTTTCCTCTCAGGACATTTAAATCCCATGGAGGCGAAAAATTCGAGAACATGTTCACGGGGACCTTGGTATACAATATGGCCATCAGAGAGTAGAATGATGTCATCAAAAAGATTGAAAGTCTCTGGTGCTGGTTGAAGGAGTGAGACAACAGCAGTTCTTTTCAGAGAGTGGATGAGTTGCTTCAATGTATTCACAATTCGAAAAGTCGTTGAGCTATCTAAACCAGTAGATATTTCATCCATGAAAAGAGCTCTAGCTGGTCCAACTAACATCTCTCCTTTATTATACACAGGTTTTCCAAAAATCAGATTCTTGTTTGTGATAATTAGAAATTCATGATTGAAATCTAGCTTGTTCTTGATTTACCTGTTGTAAGAAGTTTTCTTTGTCCACCAGAAATACCTCTTATCATTGCATTTCCCACAATAGTATCAGCACAGACATCTAATCCCAGAACCTGAAAACATGAATCAACACAATCAAGACATAAACACAAAAATTACTGCATGATTACCAGAGAATATCTTAAAGTGATTGAGTTTTTACCCTTAGAATAAAATCTGTGATCATATTTGTCTTCTGGCCTTCTGTTGCTACAGCCTGATCATATTAAATCAAAAGTTCAACCACTTGATTAACCTCAATGCGATAACACAAAACACTCCAAGATACATATATATGTACCTTCATATAGACATCAAGATCTCGATCTGGAGTAATATGTTCCTCTTTTTCTCTTCTAGTCACCTCTTCTATCAAGTCTACATACATACATAAAATACCAAGCATTTTTTAGCATGTTTTTTCAACTCTGCATTGGATAGAACTCTAGACAAAGAAAAGAAACCATGTATATGTGTTGTGTACTAACCATAACGAGTTCCAACTCCTTGTACTCTTGCTGAGAAGGCTAGTGTTTCTCTAACAGTCATTTCTCCAATATGAAGATCATGCTGACTGACATATGCAGCTGTTCTTTGAGGTACAAACTCATTCATCTCATGACCATTATAAGTAACCTTACCATTGACCTGATCAACAAGAAGCCACATATCTTCATAATTAGATTCATCTCATGTGCTCAAAGAATTTTTAAAGTAAACAGACATTAATGTACTCCGAGAGCATGTGAGTATTTCTCTATTGGCTAAATCTAAAACAGTGCTACGGAACCAACGTTGTGGAGCCAATAATTAAGTAATCATCCAAAAATAAAAAAAAATTATCATTCGAAATTTAAAAACATTATCATCCAAACATAATAAAAATGGGAATATATGAGTTATCATTCGTAACTCATCTGCCATCACCATCAAGTGCATTGGTTTCCAAATATGTTGGCTTCCAAAACTTTCTCAATCCCAAATGTGGAGAATTGAGAACATGCATGAAAGGCATAATATTATTTGAATTTGTTACTAACCTTTAGTTTTGAATCAAGTTTTCCAGCCAAAGCCAAGAGGAGTGTACTTTTCCCGGAGCCTGGAGACCCTAGAAGCAATGTTATTCTGTAGAAGACATGGGATTATTTCAAGTGTTTTATTAACATCAATATCAATAATTGGAACAATAATTTCTCTACTTTTTTTTTACCTGGCTGGCTTTATAATTCCGCTGACATCTTGGAGAATAGTTATGCCTTGCTTTCTAGTGGGGATTACATGAAGGGTTTTCAATAAGCCCTTCATAAAACAGAAAATGTGTGTTAGAATGAAGAATCCTTAATCTGAATTTCAACTAAATTGGATACACAAAAAGAGTCCATTTTCTAAAAAAAAAAAAAATAGGTCACTATCTTCTATAGTAATGAAGGTTGCATAACTTACTTTCACTATATTAAGTAGGAAGTTAGCAAAGGTAGGCAAAGCTCTGGTTCCTAGATGAACTTGTGCTTCCACATTCAAATGCTCAAATCGGACCTCTATTGTTGGAAGATTAATACCAACCCTGAAATAAATAAGAGGAAAATGTTAGAGCTCATTCATGAAATCCAATAACAAAAGACACATTCATGAAATTAAATTAATAATATTTTTACTTGAATTGATAATCTTATAATAAACTATCATTTCTAACTGATATAAACTAATATTTTAGTCATAAAAAAATATAAATGAAATCAATGTGCTTCTGACTCATATTTGATAGTTTTGTCCAAAAAGGGATCTTTTATGAATATGAATTTAATAAACTATCATTTCTAACTAACGTATATGATTTTTTTAATTGATATGAGTAATTTTTATTAGATTAAAACTAACTTAACTATGTTTTATTAACAAAAATATTTATACATTTAATATTTCTGATGAGTATATATTTCACTAATACTGCTTGATATAATACATATCACCCTTTTATTTAAAAAAAGAAGTGAGTAATCACCTAACTAAATAGTATTTTATTTCTCATGTTATATATTTGTCATATGTTGCCTAAGATAATATTCATCACTTAAACTATTTAAATAAATTTAAAAAAACTAATATTAAATATTGAAAGAGAAAAAAATAATTTTTATTTATATTAACTAACAATCCAAACCAGTCACTAATATAATATATATATTAAAATATAAAATAATATTAAAAATAATTTAAATAATACATATATATATATATATAAATATTTTGTAGCTGATTTAATAATTAAATTTTTTATATAAGTAGCTAGCATTTTTATACACTTTACTATAAAATTTTTTAGACGATGAAAATATCTAGTGATTTATTAAAATTTCAAATATTATTTCTAAAATAAAAAATATATAAATATATATATATAAATATATATTAAAAATATATTTAAAATATTTTTTCAAATTCTTAAAAACTATTAGATATTTTCACTCTTATTTTACTAATATATTTAATATTTTTTTCGAATAAAATATGCTAATTACCTATCAGTACGATCGCGGAGCTTGTGGAAGAAGTTTTCAGTATCCTCTTCACCAGCCACTCTAACAAGTCTCTCAAGCAAGGCTCTCCTTTCTTGCAACCTAAGTTTAGGTATATTCACCTCGTCGGCGACCCCTTCGGGGGTGGCCAGCAACCCTCTCCTCATCCGCGCAACCGTCGGGAGTTTCTGAATTGCCGCCCACTTGAGAGCTTCTTCATCATCTTCCTCATCACCGTCTTCTTGGTGGGAAGAGAAGGAGAAGTTGTTGTTGGGGAACATCTCCACGCCGCTAGTTTCGTAACCAATCATCAGGTTCTTGAAACTCTCTCTGAAGCTGAAGCTGTTACTGCTAATCCTTAGAATTCCTGCTCTCGAACTACCTCCTTCATCCATTGTTATTAGTAATTTATTATTTTTACTTAATTCAGAGTAGAAATAAAACTAATAAATAAATTACCAACTGCTTCGGATTTAATTTCAAGAGAAAAGAAAGAACATAAAAGCAATGGAATAATAATTCATCAAATTACTATCTACACTGACTGGCTTTAATTTTTGGAGAACAAGTTTAATTAGCATATGTGATATTGTACTAGTTCCTTGATTTGTAGTGTTTGGCTGAGTATATATTTATACATATTATGATGACAGATATTCAAACCTATTAAACTCCACTACGTATTAACTTTTTTTTATAGATAGATTAATTTTGGGTGAAGCTACTATACGTGCATCAATACTCCAGATATGAAGAAATTGCGAATTTATTTAGCTTTTATTAGTTTATATTCTTAAAATATTTAATTTGATTTTGTATTTTAAATTTAATGTATTTTATAATTAGGATTTGTAATAAGAGGTGTATAAATACCTCATAAACTATTATAGTAGTGAACTAATGGAGTTGGACATTTAATGGCGTGATATCATTTGTTGGTTTCGTGATGAAACCATGGTGTGTGTAAGTGATGATGTGTAATATCTATCTTTTGTTGCATCGAAAAATTGAATGGAAGGTTGTGTGATTCACCTCCTCTTTAATTTTCAAACTCACGGTGTGAACAGATGAAGTGTGTAATATCCTTAACTGTTGCATCAAGAAGTTGTATAGAAAAACAGTGATTTGATTCTATCCAATTTCAATTTATTTTTTTTTTCAATTTATTATATGTATCTCTTCAATTTCAATGAAATGTCTTTTTTTTATATCATTCTTTTTCCTTTTTTTCTGATCTATGATTTGACTTGAATAGGCGGCATTTGTGTATTGTATTTGTATCATTGTACGGGAGAGATACAAGTCTTGTTAAGGTATTACATATGTATATATAACAAGGATATTAGCGAGTGTCAAATATTTTGATTAAATTATGTAATCATTTGTAGAATAATTTTGCCAAGCTATTTTAGTGGTTAGCTCAATAGTTTATTTGAATAGGAGCTACTTACCTACAGATTTCGAAATCATCTTTTGCTGAAGATGATATTTAGTTCAGCTAATTATGAAAACCTAATTATAGGAGAAATGTTATATTATTAAGAGCAAATCAAATATTAAATAAAAAAATCCAATTCTTTTCAATTCAGAAATATGTTGGCTCTCGTGGAAAAGTGACAGAATTAAATTAAAATGAATAAACAAACAATAATATTAATTTTAAAAATAAAAAAAAATAATAACACTAATTTTATTAATAATAAAAATATTCTTTAATTATTTAAACAGATAAAAAAAATAAGAATAATATCACTAGTTTATCCAATTAAATTAGTTTAACGCGATTATTATTATTATTATTATTATTATTATTATTATTATTATTAATTGGATGTAAAATATATTATTAGTTGTTGTTAAAAACCATTTAAATATTAATTGAAGTAAACATACAAAATAAAATATTAGAAAAATAATGAATAATTTTGATGTTTTTATAAAAAATATTTTTAAATTAATTTTAATATAAAATAAAATGTTGAAGAATGATGAATATGTTTTAATAATTTATGACATTTTAATTTTATAAATAATATTTTTATTTTATCATTCAATTTATAAAATCATATAAAATAGGATACAGTATCTTATGCATTTATGATAATCAGGTTTGTGTGGTGCTACTAGTATTGCTAGATATTTTTCCTTCTCCATGTCCCCAAATTTGAGTCATGTAATCACCAAAAAAAAATTGATAATCAGGTTCGTCATCTTTATCAAAGAACGTTTCGCACATATGTATTTTATCTCCTGTATAGCAACTCTTTAAATTATATATATGTAAGCATGAGATTCTAATAATATCATTTTTATATTTTTTTTAGGAGAAAACTTTTCTCACATATCTATTATAATTTGTAATTTGTATTGATCAATATAGGAAAGGGTAGATACCAACATTTTAAAAAAATTAAAAATTAATTAATATTAACTTAAAAGTTAAAAGAAGTTGTTAGTATGAATGTTTAAAGAATAAAAATAAACTAATAAAGCATAATTTTAATAGCATCTCCAATACTAATAGTAATTCATAAACTTGTATGTTAATTTCTCTTTAGTATAGTTTGCAAAGTGATCAATTACTATTGATCCATGCACATGGGCTGCTGATTAGTGATTATGAGAGGTGTCACTGATGACGGGGGCGACCATTATATTAGTGGCAAACAATGATTCCTGTAACTTAATATTTGTCTATTTCAAAAGGGTCAACCCGAAACACCAACTCCAAATCCCTCTTCTCTTCCCTTAGAGTGGATTGGATTGGATGAATCGATAAACAAAGCAAGATTGTGGTTACGTCATGAAACCATTAAATATTTTGAATTGGGGATGACATCATTGATTATGTCTAGTGAACCATACTAGGCTTTGATTAATGATTATATTATATTAAAATTAATGATCGTGAGTTCGTGACCCAATCTGTTTTCACCAACTAATTGAGTATAACCCCCACTGTTAACGACTGTGATTTTATGTAGTAAACATAATCAAGATAAATGGTAAAAGGATAATATTATTTACACACTTTTTTTAGTAAATACTAAATTTATATCCATATAAAAATATGATTATTATTAATTAAATATATATTTTAATACACATAAAAATGCAATATAATTAACTCACAAAGTAATTATTGTATTTTTATACGAAAGATCAATTTGATGTTCATTAAAAATATACTAAATGACAACCTCCAATAAAATTCAGCAAGATCTCACAATTCCTTTTAAGTTTAAAGGAAAAAAAAAACTATGACTATTATGCCAATTATTTGTGTTATTTTACTTATGTAATTTTTTCTTGATATTTTTTTATTAATATTATTGCATAATTTATTTGAACCTCAAGTAAAACCAAACGTAAAACTAAGTAAGATTTATTATTTACGAAAGGGTCTATGATGAACGGTAAGTTAGTTTTTTTGGTGACTATGAACGGTAAGTTAGTTGGTTGATGAGATTAAAAATAAAATTTGGCTCATTAATAATAATTAAAATTTTGATTTAATTCTAAATTATTATTTTTACCATTTTGGTTAGAATCAAGAACACGGAGACATTTATTCTATTTTTTTAAGTAAAAGTTTCGAGTTCAAGTTTCTCTTCAAGTTAAAAAAAAAAAACCGCCCAATGCTTCAGTTTCAAACATTTTTGGTCAACACGTTCAACGCTTTTTTACCAGTCTTGAAGAATTGGGCCAATATAATCCCAAGAAAAGATAATTGGGCCGACAAGCAGACAAAGATGGAGGCCCATAAACTTAAAACACAAAAAAAAAAGTTTCGTCCCTGTGAATCTTTTTTTTTTTTTTTTGGACAGGGGTCCCTGTGAATCTTTGATTATGCAGTGCGTCTGCGATGGCGGTAGAGCACAGCAAATAAACCAGAAATCAGTTCGACAAATCAAAGCAAAAATGGCGGACGACGAAGCTGACATATACGACGGCGTTAGGGCTAACTTCCCTCTCACCTTCGGCAAGCAATCCAAGTCTCATACTCCTCTCGAAGCCATTCACAACGCCACGCGTCGCTCTGGTACCAATCCTCCTTCTTCTTCTTCGAAGCCTGCAAACACAAGCGCTCTTCCTTCTCTCTCTTCTTCTTCTAAGGAATGGCTCAATTCCCTTCGCTCCACTAAAAAACCTACCCCTACAATTGCTGATCGTGGTGGTGGTTCCGAGATTGGCCCGCCGTCGCCTCCGCATCCAAGGGCAGAGGATTATAACGACGATGGTGTCATGGTGGGACCGCCTCCCCCTCCACCTCCCGGGGTGGGTTCGGGGGCTGACGAGGACGAAGACGACGAAATGATTGGGCCGCCCCCGCCGCCGTCTGCTTCCAATTTGAGCTCCGACGACGACGACGATTCCAATGGAGATGAGTTGGGGAACCGGTTCCGGATTCCACTTAGCAACGAGATTGTCCTCAAGGGCCACACCAAGGTACTCTCTCTCTCTCTCTCTGAACTTGTATGTAGGGTTTAGATGTTTTTGTGTGCTTTGTATCATTTGATTATGCATAAAAATCCCTAAAAAAATTTCATAATCTAGGAGGAAGACATGATTAGATGCTAGTTCTGGCAATAGCTTAAGTTCATAATAATTCACTGCAGAGGAAAGAAAGGGTTAGGGTTCACAAATATAAGAATGCGAAGGGAATCAGCTTCTGTTTTGCAGTGAAATTTATCAATGATAACATTGGGGAAACTGTTTAACAGGTTGTGTCAGCTCTTGCTGTAGATCACACTGGATCTAGAGTGCTTTCTGGAAGTTATGACTACTTGGTGCGGATGTACGATTTTCAAGGAATGAATTCTCGCTTGCAATCGTTTCGACAACTGGAGCCAGCTGAAGGTCATCAAGTTCGCAACTTAAGCTGGAGTCCGACGGCAGATAGGTTTTTGTGTGTGACTGGATCAGCTCAAGCAAAGGTAAGCACGTTAAGTCATATCTGTTGATTTATATGATTCTTTAGTGCTTTTCAATTGACTGGTTGTTTATGCATTTCTTCTGTTGCAGATTTATGATCGTGATGGGCTTACCTTGGGAGAGTTTATGAAGGGAGACATGTATATTCGTGATCTAAAGAATACTAAGGGCCACATATCTGGATTGACATGTGGAGAGTGGCATCCAAAAACTAAGGAGACAATCTTAACATCGTCAGAGGATGGATCACTGCGTATATGGGATGTAAATGACTTCAAAAGTCAGAAGCAGGTTTGGAAGAGTTCTGCTTTCCTCTTCGTCTTCAAGAACGAATTGCATGCATGGTCAATCATCATATATATGTCATAATTATTTTCAAAAAAATATTTATGAACTTATTCTTTGATTAGTAGAATAGAACCTTTCAAACAGAAATTTCACGAACCTCATTTAGTACCATGTGTGGAAGATAGATTTTAGAAATAAAAATTGAGGCTCTGTTAAAAAATGAGGCCAAAAGAATCTGCTTCTTCATGTACTGCTTGTAGAATTATTGACTGGTATTTCACATGTTGTGAAAAGGTCACTGGCATTGTCTATCCATTCCTCTGTTTAATTACTTAATGTAGTTGTGACGAATAACACCTTTTTCTTTTTCCTTTTTTTTTTTTTTTGTGGTTTTTGTTAGACTTGGGATTTTCACCTAAAATCCACTTCTACACCCCATAATACTGGATATAATGCATGGGACATATTATGTATCTGTGGATGGAGTTGTGATAATTTGTGTGCTACAACATAATAATTTACATTTCATTAACGTTGAACTCACACTGTTTATTTTCAATGGATAGGTAATTAAACCAAAGCTTGCAAGGCCTGGAAGAGTTCCTGTAACTACATGTGCATGGGACCATGATGGTAAACGCATTGCTGGAGGTGTAGGAGATGGTTCTATACAGGTACACAGACATTCACTTATAATAAGGTCAATATATGTTTGCTGCTTTAGCTTTCTAAGCTAGAAATCGGCTTTCTCCTTATATTCCTTGGAATGTCCATTGATTTTCACAGGTTTGGAGTATTAAGCCCGGGTGGGGGAGTAGGCCAGATATACATATTGAAAAAAGTCATTCAGATGATATTACTTGTCTGAAATTTTCTAGTGATGGGAATATGCTATTGTCGAGAAGTTTTGATGGTTCACTGAAGGTATATAAATTATAATATCTCACAAAATTCTTATCTTCATTTGTTTCTGTTTTATTGCTTTATAAGGAATCCATATGTTGTTAACATATCTTCTCGACTTCTCACCAACCAATGAAATTTGTCTCAGGTTTGGGATATGCGTAAAACAAAGGAAGCATTAAAGGTATTTGAGGATCTTCCAAATAATTATGGACAAACAAATATTGCATTCAGTCCTGGTGAGGATCTCTTTTTTACTGGAACATCTGTTGAAAGAGAAAGCACAGTTGGAGGTTTATTGTGCTTCTTTGATAGAGCAAACCTTGAGCTTGTTTCAAGAGTCGGCATATCCCCCTCTTGTAGTGTTGTTCGGTGTTGTTGGCATCCTAAACTAAATCAGGTACGATATCACAGTTTTCTTCCAACTTTCCATAAGTTATTTTCTTGTGTTGCTTTATATTACTTCAAGGAGAACAGTTTTGGTGTTTATGCTTATAATTTTTTTTTTTTTAAACTGCTTTTCTTTTCTGAAGATCTTCGCTACGGTTGGTGATAAAAACCAAGGAGGGACTCACATACTATATGATCCAACCATCAGTGAGAGAGGAGCCCTTGTTTGCGTTGCACGTGCACCAAGGAAAAAATCAATAGACGATTTTGAGGCAAAACCTGTCATTCACAATCCCCATGCATTACCGCTGTTTAGAGATCAGCCAAGCCGTAAGCGTCAACGAGAGAAAGTACTAAAGGATCCATTGAAGTCCCACAAGCCTGAGCTTCCCATAACAGGACCTGGCTTTGGTGGACGGGTCGGTGCAAGTCAAGGAAGCTTACTGACCCAGTATCTTATGAAGGTATTTGTTGTCGTCTGTGTTTGTCATCATTTTTCATATAGCTTGGTTTGGTAAAACTTTTACTTTCGAAAGTAGCTTACGAAAGTTGTCTTTTAAAAGATAGCTTTTTAAAAGTCGTAGCACATGCGTTTGGTAAAATCAAATAAAAAATGTCTTTTAATAAGTACAAGTAACAACAATTGTATTTGGTAAAGTGGCTTTTAAAATTTAAAAAGACCATAATAGATATATATGTAATAATAAAGATGGATATTTATTAATAAATGAGGTTATATTAGACTTTTTAATTTTGATAAGCACAAGCCATCTTTGAAAAGCTCTCTTTCAGTTGCTTTCAAAAGCACTCCCATCTTTTAAAAGCGGTAAGCACAAGCACATCGTCTTTTTAATTTACCAAACACAAAACGAGGTGCTTGTGCTTTTGAAAAGCTCTAGCACCTCTCTGAAAAGCTTTACCAAACCAAATCTTAAACCGTTTCATGCTTCAGATTATGACAATGCAAGGTACTTATATTTTCATGCAATTGCAGCAAGGAGGTATGATCAAGGAGACATGGATGGAGGAGGATCCAAGGGAAGCCATCTTGAAATACGCTGACGCAGCAGCAAAGGATCCAAAGTTCATTGCTCCAGCATATGCAGATACTCAACCTGAGCCAGTGTTCGCAAAGTCGGACTCCGAGGAAGAAGAAAAATGATTGGATTATGGAATCACCACTTGCAATTGCTGTCATTAGATGGTAAATGCTGAAGGGGAGGACAAATAAAAGAGTGACCAAGAAATATGTACTTGACCCCAAACATTGCTCTTCTGGTTAATACCAACCTTTCCGGCAGAATAGTTTGTGCACTAGGAAACTTTCTTAGGATCTTCCATGTGGAGTGAGTAGTATTATACTGTACATTTTTTACGTGTAATTTTACAGTAACATACAGAAATTTAAATATGCACTAATTGTGTTGAAGATTTCCCTGTTATCAATTGTGTCTGATAAAGCTGAATCGTTGGCATCAGGAACAATCGTTATAAGAAGATTTTGTTGTTCTACACACGAAAAATTGTGTCAATGGTACCATAATTGTTAACGGACTCTTGCTTTTTCTTTTTTCTTTTCTTTTTTTCCCAACACAGAAAACCATCATTATTGTAGTTCTATAAAGAATAACTAGACTCATACTTGTTTTGGATCAAAGGGCATGTCAGAATATCCTCTACAGAGAGAATCTGGAGCAGTTATATAACAAGTACAATTAAGGTAATTTGACAATGAGTAATGCTACATAACCATTGGCCAACATCAACCAATGTTCTTTAATTGGTTGAAATAAAAAGGCTCAAATACAAAGTAAGGAGTTAATCATGTAAAAAAATGATGACGACTAAATTTGCTAGCTAAATTAAATAAAATTTGTTGGTTATCTAGATTTTTTTTTATTGATTCGACCCATAAAAAAATTAAAAATGGTAAAACACTGGTTCTGACTTGTATTCTCCTCCTCTTGCATCAATCACAGAAGTTTTGGGTTCACATGATCTTATCAAGAATTGAACGCAGCTTAGCAAGGTTTAAAGGTTTGACTAGATAGTCATCAAGCCCTGCTTCCATAAATTCTTGTATTTGCTTTTCCTTTGTGTGAGATGACACCCCAACAATTGTGCTACAAATTCCCATTGACCTAAGCTCCTTTGTTGCCTATACATGAAAACATGCAACAATTTAAGTCTTACATATGATTTTTTATATGTTAAGTATTGAATGAAACAGATTATTGGTAATAAATAGTACCTCGATGCCATTCATCAAAGGCATTTCCTTGTCCATGAGAATGAGGTCAAATCCTTGACCGGAGCAATGAATTTGTACAGCTTCTTTGCCATTCTCCACTGCCTGATTCTTCACTCCAACTTTGTTCAGCATCCTCTGATGAATCATCCTTAATTGTCTATCATCATCCACAACAAGTGCTGTTAATTCTGTTGCTGAGTTTTCATTAGGTGCCATTAAGCCTTTCCCTTTGTCTTGAACAGAAATAGTTCTCTTTTATCTGAACAAGAAATGCATATAATCATTAAAATATGTATGAACATAATGTAACAGTAGCATTAACTCCATGAATAAGGTTTCAGGTAACAGTAGTACTAACCTTGAAGGAGGGAAGAAATGATGAATGAATATTTAGCTAGCTGGTTTTAGTGCTATAAATATGTATGATATGATCCTTCCCCATTTACCAAGTAATCCATAAAACAAGATTTTAAAGAACATGAAAAGCAATTTACAGTTTGAAAACTGTCTTTTGAATCTAAATTTATTATCTTTTTCCTAAATTGGAGTGATTTATTTCATATATTATATATTTATTTTGGATTCTGAGGGCATTTCTTTTTCCTATTTTGTATGGGAACCTATAAAAAGTAATATTCAAAATAGTAGAATAGACAGTAAAGTTTGAATTGAAGATTTATAAAATCAATTCTTGATTTTTTTATAATATTTTATAGCTTATGAGCCAACAATATCAAAATAAGTCAGTAAGATTTATTATGTAACTTTGTTATGATGATATCATCATATAGATCCACTTGCCTGATTTAGTTAACTTGGAGACACTTGTTGCATTATATTTGGCTCCTTGGTAAATCGTTGATCCGTCAAATCCAAAATTCCTCAATTTCTTTTCCCTTTTTCTTTTTTTTTTAAATAAAAAAATCACAAACATCTTTTTACTTGGAAATTTTGAGAAAGGCATAACTCTTTCAATGATGATATTATGTAACTATAAAACATGCACACTTCATTAAATTTGTGTATATGCACACTTTTTATTGTTTTTAAAAAAGTAATTTAAAATTTTATAAGAATATATTGTTCGTTTTTTTAATTTGTTATTTGAATAATATTTATTCGCACTTTATTTTTTATTTTCTAAATTATTGTTTTATTATTTGATCATAGCTAACACAATATTAACGAAAAGAGTATAAAATATAATACAAAATTCTTTCCAAAGATAAAATTACTTAAAAAATAAAAAATTAATTAATTTTAAAATAAATATAAAGATTTCGTAAGTTATTTAACAACTAGAATGTATTAAATTACCAATTATTAAATTAAATAAGATAAAATAAAAATAAATATGCCCACAATTGTTATTTAAAATTATCTTTTTAAATTATTCTTCATCAATGTTGATATTATGTAACAATATATATCATTTTTAATTTTTACGCTATCTCTTTTGTTTTTATTTACCACGTAATCTTCTAATCGAAATATCGATAGCTAATTTGCCGCAAATTCGAGCTCCGCACTTGTACTATTCGTTTCAAACTAGAGTAAATGGATAAAAGCGCACATGAAATATTTTATGATAGACAAAAATACATATAAAAATTTCGAAAGAACAAAAATACACTCTAAAAATAATTAATAATAGACAAAAATACACACACGTTGTCTATCGTTAATTGAGAATAAATGGACAACATATATACTTTTATCTATTATTAATTGTGTTTGAGATATATTTTTGTCCTTTCAATTTTTTTTTATCTATTGTTAATTGTGTTTGAGGTATACTTTTGTCCTTTCGAATTTTTTGTGTATACTTTTAACCACCATAAAATCTTTTGTGTGTGCTTTTAACCACCATAAAATCTTTCATGTGTGGTGTTAATCTTCTTCTTTCTTTAAAAAAAACCATAAGACACGTTAAAAAGAGTCTGACTAAAATATATTAACTCGATATTATTCTTCGGCTGCTCAAGGCAAGTCTACTAAGAAAGATATATTTCTTTATACAGTGAGAAATTTCTTCAAGAATTTATAGATGTATTCCTCTTGTCTTTTTTCCCCTCCTTCTTTTGATCAATAAGTCCTATTTATTTATCTTATCTAGTATCCCCTATCTTAATCATATAAATTAACAAAATTAACGGATCTGTTTCATCCCACACGAAGCATATGATTTTAGTTAGGGTGCTAGTAAAAGTGTTAGTTTTTTACAGATTCCAAAATTAAACAATCCTTAGACATAACTGCAAGGAAAAGAAGATAGCAAGGTAAAAATAATAAGAACCAACACCTAACTAAAATGGACACATTAATAATAGAAGTTAGCACAACTTGATTAACCATATGCAGGGATGCCATTGTAGCATCATCATTCAACCATCACCTTCAATGCTTTTCATCTTCATTGGCAACATTGCTAAGCTAGGGATGTTTCCAGTTCCAAACCGTTTCAGGAGTCATCAAAATCAAATAACAAACTTTCCATATGCAGATGGCATAGCCCCAACAACTGGGACATTTTCGTCTTCATCGAAAAGCAAGTTCTTGATTCCATCAACTTGGTTTATGGATCTTGAGCTCTGTAGATACGAAGTGCTTGAAAAATCTTCCTTTCCTGCACATTCAATTTGACTTTCACCAAGTTGAGCAATTCCATTTGGATTTACAATTTGATGCTCACTTAGATGCTGACTTCCAGAGATTGGTTGTGAGTACCCTAAGGCATTGGGGACAACACCATCACTCTGCAAATAAGGTGTTCTGCTGTTTGAAAATCCAGTAGTTGCATGATGATATCTACCATATTGCTGCGCCTGCACCGAACCAACATGATTGTTTAGACCAAAAGAATCATGAGGAGAGTAGAACACCGTTGGTATGCTCCCGAGAGTGTTTACTCCACTGGACATCATATGAGAATGGAGGTACTGAGGACTTGAGCTGAATGAGTGATGAATTCGCGCCCTTTGGATGGTGTGATTTTGTACACCTAGCAATTGCCTTGGAACAGAATGGGACTGGTATCCCCTCCTTGCGGAAGGAAGCGCTGACTCGGGATATCTAGCATGGTTTGCACCATGTGAAAGTGTGGGGTTGGTGGTGGAACAAAAAGGAATGTTAATAGGCATGGAGAATTGATTCAACAATCTAGAATTTTGAGAGGAGCTTGTATACATTATGTTTGGCTGAGATGCTTGATTTTGAGGTTCGAGATTTGCCATCGGATTCCAGGACTGGTTCAATAATGGAGAATCCGGAGAAAACTGCGGCATATCATGGGGTAGCTCGTGGTTGTGTAAGGCATTCACAGCCTCAAATGAAGTGCCATAATTAGTTGACCCTGGTATTGGAGTAGTCTTGCCCAACTTGAAATCTTTCCTAAGAGTTTTCCACATCCCTGATTTTGCAGTTGCATGACAGTGATCTGCAGTTGAAAGACCATTGCCCCACATTCGACATGGCGATAGTGAGTCACATACATAACAATAGCACTGCACAGCATCGAATAAATAATCACATAGAAAAAAGAAACCAGTTAAGTGCTAAAGTTATGCATAGCAATATAGCATTAAGTTAAGAAGCTTGATCTTCACTTCACCTGTTCACAGTGCTGCTCATGGGGGGTGGAAGAAAAGGGGAATTTCGCACAAAGATGGCGCGGATGAGGAAAATCTCTGCATGCAACCTGCGAGTTATAAACAAAAATGAAACCATGCATCTAAAATGTTACAAACACATATTCAGCCATGTGTACAGAAAGATTCTTGGGCTATGCTTTCTTCCAAATACTATGGATTGAGTTAACAACATTCAGCCATAAAGTTGTAGGATCTCAATCAAGTTGAGTCCACAAACAAACTATCAAACTCCATTGTCACTTAAGACAAGTTTAAATAAATAAATAAATAAATTAACATAGGGTGTTTGCAAGTTAGGATTTTGGAGGGAAAGAAAAGAAAGCAACTTGATGAGTAAAGTGAAGTCTATTTCACTCTTTAAGCCCTTCCCTTCTCTCATTTGCTTCCAATATCCCAAGCTCACAACCATTGGTCTTGCAAACCCTCAAACTCAAACACTTGGTGAAGTATCTCAAATCTCCAAATAGTAACATAAAAAACACAGCTCACAAAAGACAAAAATACACAATTCTAGGTATATTAGAGTGGGAAAAATCTACAATTTGATATGGCATTGACATGAAGAAAGTGAGAGAATAAACACTAGGCAACAAAAATGGAGACAACACCAGACCTGACCCTTCTCCCCAACAAGAAGCAACTCATCTTCAGAGGCAGCTGTGGTGGGTTCCTCCTCCACCACAGAGGTGGTAACATCTCTTTCAGGATCACCATCCAGAATCACACAATCATCATCATCACCATCACCATCACCATTATCATCTTGCATGCCTTTCAAACTTGGTGTTGGTGCTGAAGACTTTGACTTGTGTTCAAGTTCATTCACAACAACATGGTCTTGGTCTGGTTCTTCTTCATCAGGCATGACCAACCACTCATTTATCATATCATCATAGTCAATGATCTTCTCTTCCAGGATTGGTTCTTCATCGGAGCTTATATCCAACACAGATTTTGAACCTTCCATGCTAGCATTACAGAGAATAAAGAATCAAACTTTTTGAAGATTTTCGTTTAACCCCAAAAACAAAAGGACTTTGGTTGCATGAAAACTTTATAAAGATCAAAACTTTAGACAAACCTTGAGATGGGGTTTACAGAAAATGTTTACTTGTGAAGAAATGAAGAAAGTGCAAAAAGGTTTTGATGGAGGTGGCGGTTACCTAATTGGGTCGTGTGAAGGAGATTTCGTAGTAACTGAGAGAGGGAGGGGGAATTCAAAACATCACTCTGTTCCTTCTTCTATACGCTTCGTCTTTTTCTAAAAAAAATTGTTATTAGTTTTTTTTTTTTTTTTTGTAACTTATTATTATTAGGTAAAATATGTGCTGAAATTTTGGAGAAGTTTAAAAAAAATATATTAATGTTTAATTTTCAAATTCTGTAGTTAACATTTTATTTTTATTTTAATTATATTATATGCTTAACAAAGAATTTGATTTGACAATTCTACGACCATGCATTTTCAGCGAATTAAAATTATCTCGTTACACGATATTCAAAGACTATAATTGAAATATATTAATATATTAAAAAAAATTTAATGAAACATTAATTATTTAATAGTTACCAAAACATTGATTATTTAATAAAGAAAAAGTACCAGTAACAAACAAATTAGCCAAAAAATTAGTTTATTTTATTTTTTTTTTAAAAATTAGATTATTCAAAATATAATCGTCATCAAAATCCTAGTGAAATAGATCATATGAAATTTATTAGTGAAATGGATCATTTTGAATTTAATTGAATAAACCATCTGAAATATAATAATATAGGTTATATGAAACTTTAAAGATGCCTACTATAATGAAGAGGAAAAAAGAGAAGATATGAAGAGAAATCAAATCAAATGGCTAAAATAATTATAAATTTTGTCAAAATATATGTATATATTTCCAATAGCGAGGTATATACGGTAGTGGTTGATAGAAAAGTCATCTGCAATGGCAATAGCTGGTGGTTAACGATGGTGGTTGGTGGTGATAAGTGGTGGATGTAAGTGACTTATGGTGGAAATAGGTGATTGAAGTTATGATATTGAGAGGAAAAAGAAGTAATAAGCCTAAAATAGAAACTTATAAAAAAAATGTATAAATTGAAATTTTTTTATTTATGTTGGTTTATTTTTTTTATTAGTTAGAATTGTTGTTAAATGAATAAATAAATAAGAGCAAGAGAAATATCTATAATTTTTTTTCTATTTATTGAAATTAAATAGTTAAAATCTCGTAGTCTGATATTTTATGAGCTGGTTTAGTAATGTTATGACTCTTAAAAATTGATTGAGCTTTTTGGGTTTTCAAAAAGTAGCTTTCGAAGAGTCATCGCATAGTTATTTGATAAAATATCTTAAAATTAGTTCTCAATAATTAGGAGCCACATATATAGCGTTTGCTAAAAATGATTTTTATTAAAATTTAAAGTTAATTTTTCATTTTGCTTTTTAAGAAGTCAGAGTCAGTCTAAAAAACTACTCGATAAGAGCTTTCAAAAGCACCTGGCTCTCAAAAGCCAGGAGCAAAAAAGCTTTTGAGTTACCAAACACAAAAAGTAGCTCCTATTTTTCAAAAACAAGAGCACTTAATCAAAAAGTTTTATCAAACTCACCATACATTTTCAAGTACTACTTATTATATTATAATTCAGTTATTTTAATCATTGACTTTAATCGTAAAATTATTATAAAATATATACATAATTAAAATTAATGTCTAAAATTACATTAGATTATGATATACCTTAATGCATCTAAAATGTTTCCAATATTTTAATCTTAACCAATTGATTTAACATAATAAAGTTTAAAACAAGGGATAACTATTTTATATTTTTATTGGTTTAATAATTATTTAAATAATTTGGATTAATAATTAATCCAAAATAACTATTTATTTTAACTAGAAAATAAAGTAGCAAGGACTTAGTCTTTTCTCACCCGAAATATTAGGGTTTAGGATTAATAATGATTTGAGGAAAAAATACCTCAAACTCATTCAAATTTAATTGGTAATAATTCTGGATTAACAATTAATCTATAATTTTTAAGTTACAAAATTTTAAGATTTTAAATTTATATTAGTTATAATTCATTTGAAAAAAAAATTAATAGTTTTAAAATTTTATCATAAAATTCGTATAGATATAAACTAATTCAATACAAATTATTTTGAATAGGATTGGAATAAAAAATTCAAATTAATACAATATAAATAGCAACAAATTGAATGAAATTGGATTAAACTGGAAAATAAGAATTAAATCAATACAATTCAAATTATAATAAACTTGATAACTTATTTACACTATTGTCAAAGGCTAACAATTTTTACCAAATTAATTTCAAATTGTTCTTTGGAAACAAACCCTTAAAACTTTTTAAGTTCTCTAATTAATCCTTAGATAGAGGTAAGTTTTGCGTTTAGGGATGACAATCTGACCTGTTTCGCCCCGTCTCAACCTGTTTCATTTTAAATGGGGCGGATTTTTGAGGTAGTTGTGTGGGTATGAGACAGGTATGGATATTTATAGTCCCGTCCTATTATCTGTCTTGCCTCATTTCATATATAATTAGTTTTTTTTAGATATTTAATGATATTTAAATAGTTATTTTGGTAATTTTAGTTTAGAAAAATTCTAAATTTAATTTTTTTTAATTTAAAAGTATTGTATTATTGTCATGTTGCGAATAAATATATATTATTTGTATTTAATTATATTTTTGAAGTATTTTATTACATATTTAATAATTTACTTATGTTATAGATATCCGTGAGTTTAAATATGAGAAAATATATACCTATTAGTTTGGATATAAAACTAAAAATTAAACATCTGTATATTTGAGTTTGGGTATAAATATTTAAATACCCGTTTCAATCTCTCTCGTTACCATCCCTATTCGCGCGCTCTCTCTCAATGTGACCCTACCCAACTTGACCCACACAAAAAATTGTTTTCATGCAAACAAAACATTTAGTTGTTCTACATTTAATAATATCAAATATTGTTTATGTATATTTAACAAATTGATAATATCTATTTATATGTTTAATGGTTATTTTCGAAAAATTGATCGATAGTTAAATTTATTTCTAAACTATTTTATTAATTAAATTAATCTTTAAAATATTAAAAATTAACCATATTTATTTTTTGTTACTCTACTAATAATTTTGTTTAACAATTATCCACATAAAATGTTAAGTGACATATCAACACTTTAATAGTCAAATTTATAAGAATTGTTTGAAAAAATAACGTTGTTTTATATGATAATTATAAATGTAAAAATTAAAAAATTATTCTCATTATTTATGTAAAAGAGTATTATTTTTACTCAAACAACTTTTTGTAATCAAAATCAAGATAACATTGTTTTTAAGGTGTTATTAACGTTTTAGGTAGCTTATTCTTAAAAAAAATTGTTAATAGAGTGATTGATAAAATTTTTTAAGTATAAATTTGACTATCAATCCATTTTTGATGACTAATTTAAACATTAACACATATCATGTATTATGCAATCTAATTAAATTTAATTGAATAAAATGTTTCCTCACCTAATATTTTCCATATTTTATACCTGAGTTGATAAATGGGAAACATTTTTAATGATTTACTAATAACTCCATCATATAATTAAGGAGGGGCAAAATAGTCAATAAGTCTTCCTGTCACGTGACTTTTAGTTTTGAGTTTTCAGATGAATTTGACGTTGACTTTGACTTTGGGGTTACATGAACATGAGCGACAAGCTCTATTGCTTCTCACTGCAAAAGTAAATCGAACGGTTCATATTTTTCCATGTTGCGTGATTCACGTACGTGTTACAATCCCATACTTCTTTTTCTATTCATCATGTGCCCTTGTGCAGTATTTTATTTATTTTTTATTTAAATTTTTTAATGTTCTAACTTCAACCTATTTTTGCATTTTTATTTTTAGTATTAAAAATAATTCTTAAACTAAAATTAAAATATTTATTTTTTCACCATATATAAAAATCCATACAAAAATGAGTTTAAATATTATTTTAAGATACAAATTTGCATATTTAAAGATACAATTCATTAAAAAATTACAATTTATTATCAAGTAAAGTTAAGTACTGATTAATTAGGAATGGACTAACGTCGAGATTCATTCATGTACTATATTTTATAAATTTATTATTATTGGACCATTGAAGAGATTCATTTTAGTGGGTCCCATTGTGCATATCAGTTTCTGTAGTTTGGAATGAAATTGAATGCATGGCGACACAAAATCAATATCAAGACATTGTCTCATTCATTGAGCTTCTTCAATAATACCACTTTCATTTTTATTTTAAGAACATTTTTAAGGATTTGGAATTGCAATTATCCCCCACAAAGTTTCGGATATTGCATGTACCTACTAATATGCTTTCTTCAATTTACAATATTCATCATTTTGTCTAAACTCTGTTGGTTCAATTTAGCATCTATTTTCAATTATCAATTTCAAATTTCTATAAAAAGCTAAGGGTTTAGCTAAGCACAAATGATAAATTTATTAAATTTTTATATTTAATAAATACAAAATAAATACATCGAAGACTAAAATTTTTTATATTTACAACATTTTTTTTATAATCTTAACATGAATTCTTAGAATATAAGATAGATAAATTCAAAAGTTAATTATAAATTTTTTACATATATTCTCATAATATCAGCTTCCACTTCAATAGGAATAGGAATATGAATTAGAAATGTTTTATTGTTTAATTTTTCTTTCCACAAAATACTTATGAAAAATATTCTGTTATTTCCAAAAATTAATCGTAAAATATTTTATTAAGAGAATAAATTTAACATGTACCCTAATCTTATGTATATTAATATTATACAAAAGTCCATTATAAATAGAATGATTTTCATATGCTTGGCTAAAAACTTCTAATATTTTGTTAATAAATAACTTTAAAAAACATTTTAAACACAAAAGTCTAAAAATACTAGTTTTTATTTGGAAAATCTCAAAGACCAATCATTTATATTAATTAGTAATTTTGGATAATACATTCATTTTAATGGTGTATTAGAATTTTTTTATATTAACCAATAAAAATTTACTAATTAATTAAGTACTACAACAAATAATAATTGTGTGAATTATGCAACATTAATAAAGTAATTAATTTATAAATTTAATATTTTAAAAATCATCTAAACACATAAATCTTATTGAATGATTATGAAAATTAAATTCTTATTTTATGAAAAAAATGCTGGGGAAAAGATGGAAGAGTGTGAGATGAGCAATTAATGGAAGTTGGAGGGCCATGGAGTGCAATAACAAAAAAGTAGTCCGAAAGTGTAAAAAGTGTTTGAATAGAACAACATGAGTATGAGTTGTCTTTTCCCTTTCCCTTCCCTTTTGTGTTTTTCATCAATTCTTCTGCTTCCTACTTCCTCACTATAATACTAACCATTACCTTCCTCCTTCTTCTCCCTTCTTCCATATTTAGCATGCAATCCTTCTCTCTCTCTCTGGTCAACAACAACAAAGGTACCAACATTCCTTCTTTTTCTTTTTTCCTTCTCATTTTGGTTTCCTACTATAACGCCCCGCGTGTTCTTTGGGCCCCTCTTCTTCTTCTTCTTCTTCTTCTTCTTCTTCTTACACGATTTGGCTTTTGAATTTCCCTGCATTTACTCAGTTCTTGTTTCCGTTACAAACTTGTTTACGTTGGACGTACTTTTGGGGTGTTATAAGCATTGTTCTGCCATTAATAACAAAAATTTGGCAAATTTGGTCATCATTGTCATTGTTGTTTATGATTCTCTTCTTCGTTTCAGAATCAGATTGGTACCCATTATTGCTAGGGAAGAAAAGTTTGAAAATTTGAAAGAGGAAAAAAAGGTTGCAGTCTAAAAATCTAACTGCCCCTAGATCGTTATTAGAGCATATCATATTTTCCTTGGGATGATCATTCATGATCCAAGAATATAAAAAAGATTAGATTTTTGGTGATGAATTCTATCTGGGAACCCCCTTCTCATTGAAGCCAGTATCTTGGTGGAATCATGAAATTGAAATGGAATGATCCACAGGCTTGATTTTTGTGTTGGCCTTGGATATCATCTCAGCAATGAATTTAAAGCTGCAATACAGGATCTGTTTATGTAAATATTATTATTATTATTATTATTATTATTATTATTATTATTATTATTATATATAGGAAAAGGTTAGATGCATACAAAAGAAGAGGCTGAACCTCATGAAGATAGGCCTTCATCCCCAATTTTGAGGCAGATATCAGATGGGTTACTCAAAGTTGTAGGTGAAGTATCAAACACTATGTACTCTGTTGATGCTGCCGATGGCGGCATGGATGGTGGTGGTGGTGGTGGCAGTGGCAGATCAAGCGAGCCAGAAAAGAGGCCTAGTTTATTACATAGAAGAGCTCAAAGTGAACTTATTACCCAAGGGATTCAACGTGTTGACAGCTTTCAGAAGTTGAAGGCTCATGTTCACAAGGCGCTCCGGTGGGGAAACAAATCCCGGGAACCAGAATCCCCTTCATCCCCGTCGCATTTATGCCTTGAGGTCATGGCGAACCAAAAACGGCAGTGGTATCAGCTTCATCCCAAAACTATGGTATCCAATTTTTAGAATTCCTTCATGTACTGCAATTGTGTTTGTAGAACATTGTCAATGGCTGATTGATCTGCAAATAGCAACAAAATCTGTTTCATATTTTGAAATGTGCACTTGTATGATACTAACATGATGACATCAGTAACTCGTGTTACTTCTTTGGTTTTCAAAACATTATCCTCCTTCATGTGGTATTTTAAGGTCAGATATGCCCCATTTATAAGAATTGGTAGCAGTTGTCTGTTGAGTATTATGGTACATGAATTTTGAGGAATCTTTCCAAAAAATATGTTTATATATATCCTAATAAACCAAAAATATAAGTGAATAGGACTTGGATTTTTCAAGTGGTTCTTGTTTGTTTCTATTCTTTGCCATGCCATTTAATACCTTGGGCAATGAATATATTGTTGATCCTAAAAGTTATTTGGAGGTGCTTCGCATAAACTTGGTTCTTGGGGCTTTTGATTGGTTTGTTCTTAAATATATTTTCTAATCAAGGAGGAGCATTAAGATTGATGCTTTACTCCAATAACTTTTAGGAAGTAAACTTCTGTAGCTTATACATGTTTGCCACAAATGTAAAATTGTCAATTTTGTTTAATTCACTGTGAACATTTCCGTAGGATTGTGAAAATTATAAGGAGCCAAATTTGCTCTTTGAACATTTTGTGATTGTGGGGCTGCATCCAGATGCTAAGTTGGATGCTGTGGAGCATGCATTTGCTAGAAGGAAACGGTGGCAAATAGAGAACGAAAAATATGAATGTGAAGATTACGAAGCACCGAAGCGAGACTCAACTTTGGAACCACAGGTTTGTCATGTTTCAAAACTTTAATACGTATATTTAATCGAAATGGAAATTATGTTTTAGAGAAAAGGAAGAAAGTACAGTTAAGGGTGGATCCGATATCCCCCAAAACAGAGAGAGTAATGAGAAACTAGGAATAAAGAAATTAACTGGCCTACTGGTCTCTCGAGTCTTGGCATATTAGAAATAGAGATTAAATTAAAAGCTGTTTGTGGTTATTTATTGATAAACATTTAATGTTTATTTCAGTAGCTTTGTAAAAGATTCAAGTTTTATAGACATTGTTTGTGTCAGTTGTATGATTCTCTTAGGAATTTTATTAATTTCACAAGTTGTGAAAGATATTTGGGATGTTAGCTTTATGTCTGTACTTTGATGATGGATGGAATTTTCGAGTGTATAACAATATAACATGCTGCTACCTTTCAAGTGAGGTCGCAAGCAAATAATTTGATAGTAATATTTCTTAGCATACAAACTTAAACTAGTCCTATGGATCAATAGGGTTCATTGTTGCTAACATCTTTTTAATGAACATGCAGTTGCTTTTCAATTATCCTCCTGGAAAGCAGCTAACAGTACCTCTGAAGGAGTTATGCTCCTTTTGCTTTCCTGAAGGTGTAAAGGTCTGCTTGAAAGCTATTTGTATTTCCTTAGATCTATCAAATGCTACCTTTCAAATTGTTTACTATAGTTTTCCATTGTTTGCATTTGGTGCTACTAAATTGATCCTACTATCACCACGTGTACTCTTGCCCCGTTGATACATCTGCTTCACAAAGTTACTCATTTCTTAATTTGCTATCAATAAATTATTGAATATTTGAAATTTTTTCTTTTTTTTTTTTTTTTTTTTTTTTTTTTTTTAAATTTATA
>JASCZI010090861.1:48401-61055 GCA_036250425.1 Stylosanthes scabra
CTCTGCACTCATAAACAAGTAAACTACATAAATAAAATCCCCAATCTACAATCATACATCCCAATGTTACATATGGCAATGTTATGATGCAATGAGAAAAACCTATACCATTAGATTCTAGTGCATCAAAAACCAAATATAAATTTTAATTTGACATACCCAGCAGCTTCATGTCCAAGGATACAAGGGAAGAGACCTTCAGGATCCTGCAAAGCACGTTTTCGATAAATGAGAAGAAAAAAAAACCTTAAAATTGAGAAAAAGGAGAATGCGAAATAGGGTAAAAGAAAGAACCTTGCCACTCCAGGTGTAAGCATCGGTGTGCCAGAGAGCGGTGAAGAGGATCTTAACGCGAACCTCACCGGCTTGCGGTGGAGCCACCTGAACGTCTTCGATGGACAAAGGCTTGTTGGGTTCCCAGGCCACCGCAGCTTCATTATCAAAACGACAAAAGTCAAATCGCCGTTTAATGAAGAAGAAGAAGATAGAGAGTGTGAATTGCAGTACCTTTGCAAGTAATAACTTGACCTTGAGTTGCCATGGAGACTGACACTGACACTGAGACCGCACAGTGATTGATGAATTGATGATGATGATGATGATGAAAATGAGTGGAAATAAAAAGGGCTGCTGCTACTGACTACTGTAACTGTTACTACTATACAAGGTAGCTACCTACTACTCAATTGGGTTTAATCAAAATCTTTTAACTCTTTTTGGGTCCATAATAATTATGCATTTATTTTGGGCTATCATTCTTTCTGTACTATGGTCAACCCATATTTTTGGGCATTGCAACGGGCCTAGGCCCAAACAAATACATTGTAATTAGGGACAAGTGAATGTCTGTTAATTTAATTTAAGGGAGAGAGTAGAATATAAGTGAGTGGTTTTGTTTTCTAAAGTTAAGAAACGAATATTCCAATGAAATTATATTCACAATAATATTATACTTGGGAATATTATAAAAAAAAAATTATATGTCAAATATAAGTTATATATTTTCTAACAAATTCGTAATTAAAGAAAATATAGAATTTATTTTAAATAATTATATTTTTTATTTTACGAATTTTATTTTTTAAATTCTGTTGTATGGGTATGTCTATTTTTCAAAAGTACCCGGGTACGTATCAAGTACGGGTACTCTAAAAATACGATTAGGTACTCCTGAATATGTACCAAATAAAAAAAATTTTTGGATATCTTTTCATAAAGCTGGATACGATTTGAGTACGACTAATATATTTTTTTATTAAAATTAATTTAAAATCATGTTATTTTGAGTAATTTTTTTTTGTTTTTTAATTTTTTATTTTAAAATTATTTAAACAATAATTCTACGTAAACAAGTGGTTTTCGCCAATCAAGTGCAACCAAGTGATTTATTTCTATGCTAAATAGAAGATAATTTGGTGTCGAATAGAACTTTATTTAGGTGCATTTTTTTATACTATTTGACACCGAAATAATATTCTATTTAGCATAGAAATAAACCACTTGGTTGCACTTGGTTGGCCAAAATCACTTGTTCAAATAGCATTACCCTTATTTAAATATAATGTTTAATATGTTAAATTGACTATTTAAATATTTTATTTAAAAATAAAAATTTATTTTATTAGTTAAAATATGTTATTTATCTCTTAAATTTTATAAAATTTACTTATCTTTAATATATATATTTGCTTATCCGTATTCTATTTTTTCTAAAATTTTCTTAATACCGTATCCGTTACGGTACCATACCCGTATTTGTGCAAAGTCTAGCAGAATTTGTTTAACTTAGATAAAAAATTATTATTGTTATTAAAATTGTGTAGTATATTATATAACTCGATTGAATAAAAAATTAATTTAAAAGAATTAATAAAATAAAGTAAATATTTATCTCTTTACAATTTTTTCTTTCGATTATTTGTAAGCATCCTTGAGCAAGGTGGTGCAGTGGTTCACTGTGGTCAGTCTCCCTCCACCCTGTTTTAGGGTTTAGCGGTTTACTGCTGACTTCATCTGAAAACCCTAGACTCTGCACTTTTCCGGTCAATTTCCGACTCTGATTCATCGCTGCTTTGTTTACTGCAACCGGCCGTAAGTATCACCTCTCTAATTCCAGTTTCAATTTCTTTGATTTTACTTTTCACAGCTAAAAAGTAGTACTCACACTCGCATAATTAGGGTGTAACTTTTTTACTCTTATGTTCTTTTTCTTCTTCTTCCTTCGTTCTTCTGACTTCAGATTGTGCTTGTTCTGCTCTGCATGTTATTATTGCTTGAGAATATTAGGGTTTACGTATGGCTTAGGACGAACTTCGATAGGTTGCTTTTTCATTTGATATTCGTAGGGATTTAAGATACATTGCTGAAGGTAAGACTTTAAGATGTGATTTGAGCTAGTTTTAATCGTAATTACTTGAATTGCTGAGAGAGATATACATAATTTATACATCAGTTAAATGCCCTGATTGATTAGACCTTGAAGTTGTGTTATGTATATGATGTGCAGGGTACATTGATTTTGGGGCTGAAGCTGACAACGTTATGGCAGATTTAGAGAATTTGCTTTTGGAGGCTGCAGGGAGGACTCGGAGAAACCGAAACTCTATTCCGCCTTCTAGAAGAGAACGTGATGATGGGTATTCAGATGGTGGGACTGACTCTAGGGAGGATGATTCGGATGGTGAGATTGGTTACCCTGGCAGAAAGCGCTCTGGATCTCAAGTGCCTCTCAAGAAGAGGGCAGAGAGGGACGATGATGAGGGAAGTCAGGAAGAAGGGGGTGATGATGTTGATGGCCGTTCTGATCGTGAGGATGATAGTAGCAGCGAATCAAATATTGGCGATGATCTTTATAAGGATGAAGATGATAGACGGAAGCTTTCTGAGATGACTGAACTTGAAAGAGAGATGATATTGTCGGATAGGGCTTCCAAGAAGGATGACAAAAATCTGCTTGGGAAGATAGTGTCGAAGCGGGAAAAAGGAAAGGGGAGTGTACCCAGGAAACAGACTCCTCCTCTCCCATCATCTCGTGTGCGTTCATCAGCTAGATCTGCTGACCGGTCAACTGCCAAGGATGATGCCTTAAATGAACTGCGTGCGAAGCGTTTGAAACAGCAGGATTCAGAGGCACACCGCAAGATGACAGAAGCATCTGGAGGTTCAGGGACTGGAATTTTAGCCAAGCACAGACCTTTTACTTCAACAAGCTTTAGTAGCTCAAGTCAAAGTGACAGTGAAAGTGGGTCTCAAAGTGATGATGAAAGAATTGTTGACAGTGATGATGACAGGGCATTATCAGGATTTGAGGGGCCTTCATTTGAGGATATAAAGGAAATCACCATTCCCCGGTCAAAACTTGCAAAATGGTTTATGGAGCCTTTCTTTGAGGAGTTAATTGTTGGTTGTTTTGTGAGAGTTGGCATTGGTAGATCAAAATCTGGGGCTATTTACAGGCTATGTATGGTGAAAAATGTTGATGCAACAGATCCTGATCGACAGTACAAATTAGAGAATAGAAGCACACACAAGTACTTGAATCTTGTATGGGGAAATGAAGCTTCTGCTGCAAGGTGGCAAATGGCTATGGTTAGTGACTCTCCTCCACGTGAGGAGGAGTTTAGACAGTGGCTTAAGGAAGTGGAGCGAACTGGTGGTCGGATGCCAATCAAACGAGATGTGTTGGATAAAAAACAAGCCATAAAGAAGATCAACACGTTTGTTTACTCAGCAGCTACTGTAAAGCAGATGCTACAAGAGAAAAAATCTGCCTCGTCAAGGCCACTAAATGTTGCGGCTGAAAAGGATCGCCTGAGGAATGAGTTGGAAAAGGCATTTCTTATGCATAATGAAGCTGAAGTGGAGAGGATCCAGGCAAGACTTAAGGAATTGGAGGCATCCAGGGAAGCTAGGGAGAAGAATGCTAAGGCATTGAGGCTTGCTGAGATGAACAGAAAGAACAGGTTTGAGAACTTAAAAAATGCTTCCGACTTAAAGCGGGAAGCTTTGAAAGCAGGGGATGCTGGTTATGATCCATTTTCCAGGAGATGGACTAGATCAAGGAACTATTATGCTGCAAAACCTGGTGAAGAGGCTGCTGGCAGCAAAGTGGCCGATTTAGGAAGCACCATCCCGAATGTAACCGTGAATACGGAGGCTGGCATGGTGGCTACGGCTGTGGCCTTGGAAGCCGCTGCTGGTGCTGGGAAGTTAGTTGACACAAGTGCACCCGTGGATCAAGGGACAGAGTCAAACTTGCTTCACAATTTTGAGCTGCCGATTTCATTATCATCGCTTCAAAGGTTCGGTGGATCCCAAGGAGTTGAAGCAGGATTTATGGCTAAAAAGCAGAAAGTAGAAGCAACGGTTGGATTTAGAGTACCAGAAAATGATGGCAGGAGGCATGCGTTGACATTAACAGTTAGTGATTACAAGAGAAGAAGAGGACTCCTTTGAAATTAGCTCCTACTATCATACTTGTTGAGGTTAACAGTTTCTGTCAGCCATCAGGTAGGTATCTTTATGATTAGGGAACACTGTTCTGCCATAATAATTTACTAAATATCTTCTAATATTTGCTCCCATTCTAGGTATTAATTAGACGGTTAGAAGAGAGTTGGGTAGTTGCACATCAAGTCAAAGTATGATGCTGATGCTAATGTATTATTATTTAGAGATAATAACAATGTTCTTGTGTTTGTTTAGATTATAATGTGACATCAAAGATGAGTTATGCCAAAATTTCTTCTCAGGATGCTAGTCATTTTGATAAGTTATAATGTATCATTTATTTATTATAACTATAGTTCAGTTTTACACCCAAAAAAAAAAATCATAATCAAAGCCATGAGAATTAGTTCTAAAAACCAAAATAGAACTTTATTGAAATGTGTAGTAAAGAACTCTTGTTTGGGGCACTTCCCTACACGCCGTAATACAAGACCTGGGATTTGGTCCCTATTTATATGCCGAGTTCAAAATATTTGCAATTCAACGCTAATGTTCTTTATTTCCCCCCTATTATTATTAGATGAGGTTTTAGATAGTAAAACCTAAATTCTAAATTCAATTCAATTCAAAGGTAGAGAGTATAATAATTCGATTTGGTATAGAATAAATAAATGAATAAAAGAAATACAGTAAATATTTCTAAACATGACTACATTTTTTTTAACAGAATACATGTTAAGTTATCAAAGTGATTTAGAGAACTAAGTTACTGAGAGGTAGTTCCATCAAAGTGTGTTTAGTTTCTCTATTTCAAAAAAGTTGAGGTATGTATATTTGAACTTAATTTTATAATTTAAATACATTGATTGATTTCTCAATATCATTTTGTTGAAACTTTCAATAAATTGCTTTAACAAAAAGTGTAAATAGGCAAAATTTCTTACACTGCACATGAAATCTAGGGTTTGGTTTGCAAGTGTTGCTTCTTTCTTGCTAATTTTTTATAGGCTTATTAACCAGTATAATATAAGTTAAAAAATCTTCCTAATAATATATAAAAATAGCTGTGGCTGTTAGCAGAAACCTATCTTAATAATTGATGCACATTTGCAAAACCAAATTATATATTTTGTGATAGAGGGAGTATCAGTGATATTATTATTCAATCACAACATTAAAAAAGTTTGACTGTAATGAAGAAGTTTGACTCTGATTCAATCTAAACGCATCTCAAAATTTCTTGTGGCATTTAGCGGACAGAAAAGAGAAAAACAAAAACCACAGAAAGGAATATATCTCCCCCACGAGCTGAAAGATGCAATAAATGATTTCGTTGAAAAAGCATCCTAACTTACGTGGCATGATGTGATAGGTCAGCTCTTAAATCATCATCACCAAAAATAAAAGGATTAAATTCTTTTTTATTTTATTTCAATGTTTCTTATTATAAACTCTTATCCTCTTCCAAACACACTGCACAAAGATTCCTTCCTTTTTTTCTCTCCTAAAATTCCCACACTGCATGTGTTGCCAAAACTCAAGACCCTGTTCATATAAAATATATATAACAATCCTCTTCATCTCTTCATTCATAGTTCAATTCCATGGCTGAAGATAATAATTCAAACCCCAACAACCTTAGAATCACCATTGAAAGAAACCCTTCACAGTCACGCCTCTCTGAACTCAACATCAAGTGTTGGCCCAAGTATGTTCTTGTGTTATTCTTTTATTTATATAGCATGTTTAATTAATGTGAAATAATTATCATATAATTGATAATAATAATAATAATAATAATAATGATGATGATGATGATATCATATCAGATGGGGTTGTTCTCCTGGGAAGTACCAGTTGAAATTTGATGCAGAAGAGACATGCTATTTGCTGAAAGGGAAAGTGAAGGCATACCCAAAAGGTTCATCAGATTTTGTTGAGTTTGGTGCTGGAGACCTTGTTACAATTCCAAAGGGACTTAGTTGCACTTGGGATGTTTCTGTTGCAGTTGATAAGTATTATAAGTTTGAATCTGAATCTTCTTCTTCTTCATGATGATCATGATGATGATATATAAGCAATCAACACCATCATGATCTTGTTAATTAATTAATCTATTATTAGTAGTGTATACTATTATTGAAGTTATTATTAACACTGATTTAATTTTATCATATTAATTAGTAGTGTTAGTTAGTTCCTTAATTACCCTCTTCTCATGAAATTTTCATTCATATCATCAATATAAGTTATTATTAGGGTGACATGTATCAAGATTATTATTATTAGTAAAATGTCTTAATTTCTATTTTAAGAATTTAATTTTGATATATAGATTATTAAAATAATTTTATATAATTATTTAATCATATTTATATATTTAAATAATTTTTTAAATAATAAATATAAAAATTAATCGAGTTATAATATACGACTAATTATTTATAAAAAAATTCATTTATATTAATTATACATGAAAATTGAATTTTTAATTGATAATGTTAACATATTTTTTAAAAAACATTTAAGTAAATCCTTATTATATATATTATTCATATAAATTTATGTTTGTTTGTTAGTTTTATGGCCCCCTACTCCTACTAAGACTCTCTGTCTATTTATTGCTGTTTGGTTGTGGTGATGAGAATTGAATTTAGATGCCTGACATATGAGAGAGATATGATAGGAAATAGAAATAGTATTATTTGGTCAAAGACAAAAGAGGAGAAAACAAATCAGTCAATGCATGTCCCATTCAAACCAATCTCCTTTACGTGTTTAAAAGAATTAAATTACAACTTTTATTGTTCCTTTGACTGGTCAAATCCATTTTGGATATTTCTCCTTTATTTTATTCATTTTTCTTTTTCAATAATTCCTGATTTTTATGTCGGACATAGCAATGTGGAATGGATCCATATCATAGTTTTTTGGACTCAGAAAAATGTTTAATGCATGTTTAACGTGATAATCTTTTTATTTTTTACAATATTGAGAAATTATACAGAAAAAAAATAATAAAACATGTGATTATATCTTAGACTGAGTTTGATAATATTGTCTTTAAAAAATTTATCGAGCTTTTTAAACTTTCTAAAAGTTGTTCTAAGAGAGTCTCGATATAACTATTTAGTAAAATAATTTAAAATTAGTTCTCAACAATAAAATCACGTTGCTAAGAAACTCTATCAAACTCAACTGCATTGTTGTTAATAAACTCCATTAACAAATATGTTGAAGTAAATTAAGAAAAAAGAATGTGTTACACATTGTGATGGACTCACCATTCAATAGTAAATATAAATTGATGAGGGTTTCTTACACATAATATAGACAACAATTTTGTTGATAATGGTAATAGTGATGAGAGTGGATGAATAAGTGAATGAATAGATTATAAAGCTAGAATTTCGATTAAATTCTTAAAATCATCTTCTTATATTATGATTTATACTAAATCAAACGATTTTATCATTTAAATTTTATTATGATTTTACGTATTTATATTTTAATTTATTTTTCAGTTTTATATTAAATTTGGATTTTCTATACCTTGATTATGAGAGCATGTGTGTCACTCTCTGGCTCTCTGTCCTCTTCCATCATCTGATGACCACGACCCATTCAACTCTCTTCCTTTATCTTCTTTTTTTTTTCTTTCTTTATTTTTCCCAACTACCCCGTCTATCAAGGCGTTCATTATGCCACACCAAAAATCTGTAGCACATGTTTTTTTAAATTATTTTTATAATATAAAAGAGATGAAAAGATAAGATAGCTATAATATTTCTCTTCTTAATCCCATCCTTATTATTTACTCTTAACAATGCAATGAGATAAATTTGTTTACTCTTAATATTAGTTTTAATGTTCTAAACATTTTTGTTTCCTAAAATATTTCAGTCGATAATTAGTCGCCGCTTATCAGAATTCCATCTAAAAATTTACTAAATATACAAGACGAAATTTAAACTCCAAAATTAACTTAAGTAGATAAATGAACTAATCACTTTGACCAACCAAAGTTGATTATGTTATAAATCTCTGATGGACTAATTTAATTTTTAAATAAAAAAATAAAAAAAAGAGAATAACGTATGACATAAAATGTAAAATATTAAAAACAGATCAAATATATTATGATATCAAGTGTTATATTATTTTTATTTGTTGATCTTAATTATAAAATAGCTTATAATTAAAATCAATTATTATAATTAAATTTATGATTAAAATTAACGACTAAAAATACTAAAACATCGCCACTTAACACACTAGACCTACTTTATAAAATATTAAAGGCGAAATGAGGTGTTTGCAGCACAGCTTGGTGGTTGTTAGTTTGAGGAGGACATGGAATATACCCGGACGTGCAGAAAGTACACGCCTTCTTTAGATTTTGTTACTTCAGAAAACGACTCGCACATGCTCGCTATGTTCTTTTTTGTCCTTTTCCTTTCTCCTCTTTCATCTTCTTCTAGGGGTTAGGATTATTATGCATTTGTGGTTTACTGTTAGAATTCCTTTCATTTCATATGGTTTAAGAATTCCAGAAACATCAAACATGCAAACTAGGACACCGTTTGCCGTACTCAATCTGCCACTTCCAATTCCTTTGTTGAATATTTATTTTACCATCACGTATCTATTTATTTGGGGTAATATTAGCTTATGCAAGAAACAAACCTTGCTTAATTAATCTAACATGCAATTTTCCAAGTTAATTTCAGAAATAGTAAAATTACCCAAAGGACAAAATAGTCCATTTATCTTTTCTTTTTTTTTTTTTTTGGAGGGGGATAAGGGGGACCACTAAATTTGTTCCACAGATGTAACTATGTAAGAAATGAAAAAAGCCTCAGTTATGGGCAGGAGGGAGGAGGACCAAAGAGAAGGAAAAAAAAAAAAACAAAGGTAAAGGAAAGAAAATGCAAACTAAGAAAGGATTAATATTAGTACATATTCATACATGGATAATACAAAAATATACATTTGCATTAGCGAGCAGATTGGAAAATCCAGCGCCAGGTTGCATTTGCCCACTGCTCACCATTCAGTGTGATCTTAGAAAGTGTCTAGTATTATCACCACCAGAGACACCTGAATGGAATAACACACATCTCAAAACTTGGCTCACTTACACAAAGTCTATCTTTTATAGCAGGTAAAGTACTGTTTTAGTCTCCAAGTTTAGGCTTAAATTCTAATTTCATCCCTAACATTTGAAACATCTTGAAGTTTAGGCTTAAATATGTTTTTTCCCCTATAATCACTACAACCACCACTATGATCACCACAATTACAATTGTTACAGCTATCTAGAATACGATTTGGGAGAAAGAAAAAAAAATTAATTTTGACAAAGAACTAAAATAGAACACAATTAAGACATTTGGGACAAAAACGAGACGTTTGGGCTAAGTCCTAATTTCGCCAAAACTTTTGGAAGTAAAATCAATACTTTACCCTCTATATTAACACAAATGCAAGACAAGGAGTGAGGAAATTTGGGAAGAAGGCTTACCATCCGAGTGGTACATGTGATGGAAGCTGGTCCCTGAATTAAATCTCCGATGACATCTCTTGAACCTACAATCATATAGTAACTTTGTAAGGATAAACAAAACAAATGTCAATTATTGTGACCCAAATACGCATTAACATAAAGGAGTTGCAATGAAAAGAAAACCAAATTTGTTTGTGAAATTTACTGATACAGATAAGGTAATAATACGCTTGAAGACAAAGTAAAGACAACGCAAGAGGAAAGAAGTAAGGATCATTATTTCCAATCAAGTTACACACTTGAGTGGTTGAGCCAAAAGCATATGATATACAGTAGCAGTGTCCAACTGATCCCTATTTAATATATTTCGTCTAAAACATTCTAGCTTGTGCTCTAATCAAACGAAGCACACATCATAAACCACCATATCTTTCAAACTACATGGAGAAGTCCACCATTCAATCCCCCGAAAAAGATGCAGTCATGGATACATTTGATGCACCCAGTTATGCAAAAACCAAATACTATATAGTTTTTAGGCAACCATAAGTATTCAGTATTTGTAACCAAAACGAAAAAGTAAACCTAAAGTATAAAAATCAACTATCTTATATCACTCAAAATAAGGGAAGGGATGACCAAATATTGACTTGTATTTATCGGAAAATATAACAAAAATAATTGTTTGTGATTTCCTAATTAAAAACATTTTGGACTTCGAACTTTTTAATTCATCTTCAAAACAGAAGAGAGACAGTCATGGCTGTTCAACCTCCCTACAAGTACGTTGTTTTCTTATAAGAACATTGTGTTAGAATCAACAGTTATGGAAAAACATGCATAACTGTAATCCGACATTAATTTGGTCCCCATCATATATTTATTTCCATAAAATATTAAAACTCAAATACTCAATCGAAAATGGCAAAGTGGACATGACTCTTATAGGTGTCTGTCTGTCTAATTAGCACTACAAATTCCTAAAGGAAGTAATATATAACCTTGCTCACTGACTGATTCCAATGATGGTCTCATCAGGAAAGTAACTTGGTCCAGTGCCATTTGCAGCATGAGCACCATCATACTGGAGAATTCTAAGCTTTCCTTCCTGAAACCACAGAAAATATGTTATCAATAAAAAGAATGCAAATGAAAACATACATCATTGACCTCTCCAGCAGATGCATACCTTCGTTCCATAAACTAACCCTCCCCCAGCAAAAGGATGAAAGCAGGCCACATTAACCTCATCTTCTGCACTAGGAAGCACCCTAACAAGTTCCATATCCGATACTCTATATACCTAATAGACAAAGCAAATTCAGAGGATGAATTTCATATTTAAATGATTTTAACAAATTGGGGGAATATACGATAACTGGCATCGATCTGTATTAGCCTATAAATTGAGCAGACAGTTGAGACTTCAGAGTGGTCCCGAAAGAGCAGAATATAAATTTTATGTAACAAAAACAATGGTAACTTCATAACCAAAGCTACCGACTGCAACAAGTGGTGAATATGTTCATTCATATTTGGAAGCAACTCAGATAAGAAAATGGCTATAGACTGAGATGAGCAGAAAAGCAATTTACCTCTAATACTGTATATATAGGTAACGTCGTTTCTCCATCAATTACAATGCTTTTAAGAAGAGAACCATGACGTCGACCATAGGCAAGTAGTATATGCTCAGACGTAGGTGAGAACTACACAAGGAAAAGCAATTGCATAAATTTTATTCCAAAATACAAAGGCATTAGAAATTATAGTTAATAAACTCAAGTGATATTTAAAGAAACTCACATTGAAGAATACGCTAAAAAAAATAAAACTTTTTGTGCAAAAGCACATCAGGAAAAAGGGGCACATATCTTGATGCATCCAACATGGATATCAAAACAGAGGTACAGGTGTGTTGAGAATGTTAGAGACTTAATAATAATCACAAACACAAGGATGTACAAAAGGCAGTAGAGATTACAAACATTAATATCACAGTGACAATTGAAATCCACACAATCTACCCATCCCCAGCTGTCAAAATATGTAGTACCAATCTATTACCATAAAACATAGTTAAGTAGCTGACAAGAAACCTGTATGTGTTTATAGTGTATGAAAAATACATTAGAAGCATGATAAAGTAACTAACTGACCTGAATTGACGTCAGACAATGAGCTGCTCTGATTGCTCGGGAAGCAAGAACCGTTCCGAATCTATTTAACAAAAGTAGATGACAAAATTATTTTGAAATTTAATGGACTGACTTGAATGTGCTAGAGAGATTATAATTGAAGAAAATGAACCATACGTTGCCTCCTCCAGGGAATATATCCGCAGCTCGTACATTACTTGGTGTGCTGATATCGGATGACGAGTTGGTGATGTTGCAATACCAGGCTCTTGCTGTACCGGAGTTTGCAATCCAGGTTCAGCTTCTATATGTGGGAGCATACATGCAACACAGGCAGCTAAGAATCTACCGCAGGGCGAAAAATGGGCACCCATTTCACTAAAAACACAATCATGGATTAAACATAAGTGGCAGTTGACTTGGCGGTCCATATATTTTGGACAAAAAATTTAAGTATTGTATGTTTTTTAAGCACTTCGAATTTTAGTTTGATACCATTTCTGTTAATATATAAGTTCTTAATGAATAAAAGAGGCCCCAGAAGGGGGGGGGGGGGGGGGG
>JASCZI010090862.1:3271-28772 GCA_036250425.1 Stylosanthes scabra
ATATGATTTCATTAGTTTTTTATATTCAGAAATCAATAAGAAATTCTCTCTCTTGCTCTCTATAGCTTTTCTCTAGCTCCTTCTCTTATTCTCTCTATTATAGCCTTAGTTTTATAACAAAAGATTAGGAAGATAGAAGAAAAAAAGTATAAGATATTAAGGTAGATATTTTTTACCTTCTGGTTATCGTATATCATTAATATTATTTTTTTGCATTATTTATTTGGACTAGTGCGGACTACCGCCAGGTCTGTTTAATATTATTATTGTGATATTATTTTCTTACATTATTTCTTTGGACTAGTGCGGACTACCGCCAGGTCTGTTTAATATTATTATTGTGATTATTGTTATTATTATTATATTTATTATCATGCTATTATTATTACTACTATTATATTATTAGTATTATTGTTATTATTACTACTAATCCTTCACTAATATTATTATGTTATAATTATTACTATCTTAATGATAGACTTTATTGCTAATTTGACAATAATAATATTTTAATTACTTATTATTATTGTTATTAATTAATCTAACTACTTTATTATTATTATTATTACTAATCTAATAATATTATTATATTATGTTATAAATATTATTATAATGATATATTATTAATACTACTACTATTATTATTATTATTATTATTATTATTATTATTATTATTATTATTATTATTAATTCTGTTATTATTATTATATATATTATAAATATATTATAATATATTATTATTATTCCTATTATTATGTGTAATATTATTATTACTATTATAATAGTCATATAAATATGATTATAATTGTATAATAATTATTGTTATTATTATTATTATTATTACTATTATTGTTATTGTTGTTGTTGCTATTATTTACGATTATTAACATCTCTAATATGATGCTTTAAAATCATGTGCTAAGGTGAGTGTGGGGGGACTAGTGTGCCTATCATCCCTACTTAGCAACGCAAAAAAAGTAAATAAATTATTAAGACTTGGCTGTGCTAAGGTGAGTGTGGGGGGCTAGTGTGCCTATCATCCCTACTTAGCAAAGTGATTCTGCTTTGTTGTCATGATGTTATAAAATCCACCAAAGGTTGGGAATTCCCTAAAAAGGTCTATGATGAGTGAGACAAGCAGATCAAGTAAAAGATAAATAAAATATAATGAAGACATTTGGATTGCATATCATAGCATTATTTTGATATAACTGTGATAGCCAAGTTATTTTCCGTGAAGAACGGCTGAAACCACTAAATGATTTTCTTTTATCTACTGGGAATTTTAAATTCTCACTATATCTATGTATTTGTGTGTGGTTTCAGATTTAGCTCAGTAAGGACCATTGGAAGGCAAGCTCTTTATAGTTGTGTGTACTAATTCTACAGAATTATATATAAATAACCTGTAGATTATTATTTTCATGTTGTACGGGAGACAGCCATATATTTGTATATTTGCTTGTATTCGTACAGTCAATTTATCAGTTGATGTAATGAATTTTGTATTTTAAGAATGGGTGTTACAAAAACCACTTGTTCAAATAGCATTACCATTTTTTTTAATACTTTCTTTATGGATGAGTTGAATTTTATGGAAAAAAAAAAAAACTCGTAAACCTTTTAAATTTTTTATACTAACATTAGCATTAATTTATTCTAAATTTAAATAAAATAAAAAATAGCTAATTGAGTTTTTATACTTTTATTCTAAAAACTAAAATAATAATAATAATAATAATAATATATGATATAACTGAACAAAAAATGTATATTATGAACACGACTTTTATTTTAGATATTAGATGATAAATATACAATAAATAAATAAAATAATAACATTTAAACCAAATGAAAATAATAATAAATATGACATACTTAAAAAAATATATTATTATGTACTTCTAGTCATTATTTTCATTTTAAAAGTCACATTAACTAACATTAATATATAAGTAAAAAGTACGTAGAAATATAAATTGTCCTAATCGTACTTATATTAGAAATTTTAATATTTTATTTATTTATTTATAAAAAAAATCCAGCTTTATTAGGTTATTTAGATTATAAGTGTATAATTTGGGAAAGAATGATGAGAAGATGGGGAGCGCTCAAATCCCAAGGTTGTTCCATTTGTATAGAGGTTACTTATCCAGCGGCAGGTAGCGGTGTGACTCATTGAATCCCAAGGGAACATTCAGTGAGTCAATATGAAAGGCCACTCCCTCTTTAATCTTTATCGTCAGCGATTGTCTGGATCACCTCTGCTTTTTCTAATCTCTGTCTTTTTTTCCATTTCTTTTAATTACTTAACATTCTCCCATTCTCTTACACATGGTGTAAAGCCACCGTAAGTTGGAACAGGTCACCTACAATATTTCTTTCTTTAACGTTAACACAAAGATCCTTATTAATCTTTCTTAATCAATAAGAGAATACTGTTTTTTTTTTAATATTTGTTTATGATTATGATTATTATTATTTGGAGGAGAGAGAAGTAGAATAGAAAGCACAGGCTGTTACTTAGAATTAATTAATTTTTAACCCTGCTCAATAAAATAATTGATTTACAATAAATATGTTGGTCCACAAGAAGGGCAAAATGGGAAGGACATTGAGGATTGGAAGGCGTTAAAGAAAGGGCGACTAAAAGAAGAGATAACATAACACATAACATAGTAGTAAGAGGAAGGAACCCAACCACACTCTCAAACCCAAACACACCAAAACACACACCACTCTCCACTCTGCACCCTCATCATCATTTCAAACCCCCAAACAAAAAAGAAAAAAAAGTAAAGAAAGCAGAGAGAGAAAGAAAGAGAGGCCTTGAAGAAAGAGCTTGAGGAAGAAGAAGAAGAAGAAGAACAAGATTAGGGGAATTTGTGCGTGTTTGTTGGAAGAGGAGAAGAAGATGCAAGGGGTGGAGCAACAGAACAATAACCAGCAGCTGGTGGTTCAGAACTCCGGGAGCCTGAGCTTCAGCAGCCAGCTGTCAAAGGAAGATGAAGAGATGTCGAGGTCGGCACTCTCCACCTTCAGAGCCAAGGAGGAAGAGATTGAGAGGAAGAAGATGGAGGTGAGGGAGAAGGTTCAGCTCCAGCTCGGTCGCGTCGAGGAAGAAACCAAACGCCTCGCCACCATTCGCGAGGTTCCAATTCCCAAACCTAATTCCCCAATTTTCACTTCAATTCTTTTTCCACATGCCCCTTGCATGCAAAACTATTTCCTTTTAAGGGCTTTTAACTTCAAACAAAGGTTTTTGGTTTGTTAATTCGTGTAGAGCACTTGAATATACCCGATCTGGGCTTTTCTTATTTTTTTAAATTTTTTATTTTTAATTTTATTTTTGTGTTGTGGTTTTTGAGGAAAACGAATTCAAAATTCCCCTGGATTTTGTTCTTGTCAGACAGCATTATTTTCACATGTACTTTTGTGTCCAACGGAAAGAATGGAGCTTGGTCTTTTAATTTTTATTTAATTTTAATACTAGAAAAGTGACCGTTATTCAGGTTGCTGAAGGTGTTTTGCATTTATTTTGATGCATAATTAATTGCACATGCTTATTATATGTTGTTGTATTTGAGGAATAATACCAGGAGCTTGAAGCTCTGGCAGATCCAATGAGGAAGGAGGTTGCAATTGTTCGGAAAAGGATTGATTCCGTTAACAAAGAATTAAAACCACTTGGCCATACCTGCCAGAAAAAGGTGAACCTTATTTCCCCAATTATTGAAGAAAAATTCCCCAATTTTATGATATTTGAATGGTGGCATTTATGCTCAATTGAAATTGTGTTGCACAGGAGAGAGAATACAAAGAAGCACTCGAGGCTTTTAATGATAAGAACAGGGAAAAAGTACAGCTAATCACTAAGTTAATGGAGGTTAGTCTCAAATTCTATTATCCTGGGTTGTGAATTTACTAGTATATTGTTTTAATGGTGCTAACATGTGGGTTGTTTTCTTGTGTTGATGTTGGTTCCTCCTACATCTTGACCAGCTGGTGAGTGAAAGTGAAAGATTGAGGATGAAAAAGCTGGAGGAGCTGAGTAAGAACATAGATTCCCTGCAATGATTTAGCTAAACTGCTAATGACTCTGATGATCATCATGATTAGGCTTGTGTGGTATATTTTTTATAAAAAAAAAAAAAAACTAAAAACAAGGTGACATAGTATATTTTATATAATGTATGGGGTGTTTTTCTTTTGTGCTTGTGTAATTTTGTTGTGTTTAAATGTTTGTTTTTTAACTTGCATTTGGTGGGACACTATAGCTAATTTAGGAGGGTTATACCCTACAAAACAGGCTTGTAACTACTAAAATACTTGCAATTTGTTGTCATTTTTTTACGCTTTTAATTTCACTTTCCCCTGTTTTGTTCTCCTTATTTAATTTATTATTATTATTCATGTAATTTGAAATTTTTTTGGCATGGAAGATGGTTCCCATTTCCCACAATTCCCTGGTGTGATTTGTTAGTATTCATGCATCAATATTAATTAAGGTAATACTATTTGAAGAAGTAATTTTTGTGGATAAAGTCATTTATTTTTATTCATTTTATATTAAATAAAATATTATTTTGATGTTAAATAATATAAAAAATAGTATCTAAATAAAGTTTTATTTGATATTAAAATAATTTTCTATTGAGCATAGAATAAATAATTTGATTAAATTACTTGTTCACATAAAATTAATGTATTAATTATTTCCATAAAAAGTTTTAACATAAAACAAAATTATTACAAGTTTCACATTTATCATGATTGATTTTTTGAGAATTTTTCCTCTTCTTGTGAACTAACTATGAACTAACTTTTAGTTATGAGTTAGGTTATTATTTAGAAGCATGGAGCATTCTGGAATTCCAGATGCGCTGCTATGCTTTATTGGTTGTTTAGAATCTTCAAAATGAAAACTCAGAAATAGCCACTGTGTAATCAGGGCATTAATTCCCAATCTGTTCTTGGTGTCTGATTGACAACCTCGTCCTAACATTTTGATGGAAACTCAAGTGAGGTGAGAAAAACGAAGAAGCCTATGAGGCTAATGTGTAGGCGTGTGTAGCCTACGATGTTCTTTTCTTGTTTCAATATCCATTTTGGTAAAATACATGTCCAAATTGCTTCATTTTACCACTACTGAAGAAACCAAGCACACTCCCTCACCAATCATGCACTGATACTTCCCTTCCTTTTTGTCTCGTCCACAACCATCCTAAGTTTTTCCATATATCTTTTTTTTTTTTAATCTTTGACGACAGTGAACAATTTTCCAAATTAAAAGAAAAAATTATTATTATACAATACATTATATATTACATACGTATTTAATTGGAATATCGATGTTTAATTTTTAAATAGGAACATTTTAAAACGGCCTCTTGCCGTAAAATAATCATCAAATGGCAACACATTTGAGGGGCTGAGGCACCTCTTATAAGTGGAACTATGAAAAATCAGCATTTTGCCAAAATAACATAATGACAAAATCAGGCCCCATAATAATACTCAAAAGTAGAGAGTTCAATTGGAAACAATGTTGACTCATCAGAAAGAAAAAAACGTATAGGTGCAATTATTAATATATATAAAAGTTACTGTTAACAAGGTGAATTTCAAAATTTAATTGATTCGTATACCCTAAAGAAAGTGAAATATATTTGGTGAGCGAATGACATGAATAATGAAATGAAATCTTGAGTAATCCAAAATCAAAAGATGAAGGAGACAATCTCCGCACGAGCAAGAGATAAGGTTGCCAAACTGTATTAATTAATGATTGATGTAACCCTAATGTCACATTAATTATTTCTTCTGTTTAGGGGGTCAATATATGTAATATAATCATGCCATTAAATCTGAGGTAGAGAGTCTACCCAACTAACTGACTTTGAAACTCACGAACATGAACCTATTATATACGTTTTAACTTTTAACACGTTACCCGTATTGTTCTCCTAAAATTGGAATTAGGAAGCTTGAAGGAAGTAGCTACGTCTCTTTACGGATTAAGGATTATTCGTAAGGATTCAGAATCACAATTTTTTTGTTTGGTTTTGAACATTTAAGAAACCTAGTTTCAAGTACACACACTCAATATTTGAATTCATTATGTCCTTGTTAGGTTTCTTTTTCTTTTTTCTTTCTTCTTTTTACCTTCAAAGTAAGAGTTTTTACATGACACATATTCATTCGGAAACATTTTATCTTAGGACAGACTAACTTTATTTTAGCTTTGCTTAATTATATATGGTATGAGTTTGATCTAAGAGTAGTAACAACTTAGCAATTCATCACAGAAAAGCTAACAAATTAAAAATGTGGTAACAGCATCATTAAAAAATAATAAAATTTCTTTTTTGGTCCGGAAAAATAATAATAATAACTTCATATCTTTTGTCTCCTCAAGGAGGATATTTTTTGGTTGTGGATATAGCCAGAAAGGCCCAGCCCAAACGAAAGAAATAGATTCATAATGGATAAACAAATAAATTGTCTTCTAATAAAGAATGTTTATGCCCATTTTTGTTGAGTACGGGCTTCATTTGCTATTGTTTCTGGGCCCTAAAAGAAACTAGGTGAATATCCACTTCCAAAAACAAAAACTCAGGTGCCAGGCCGAAAAGAAAATAAAATAAAAAGAAAATAGGTGGAACCAAACCAATGTCTCTGCAGTTCACTTTTAAAAATATATCCTTATTATAAACAAACTTGAGTTAGATAAGCGATCATGCTGATCTTGTGAGTTGTGATTAGGATCCAGTTGGAATTGGAGCTTCCAACCACCGGATTTTAGTCAGGCAAGTTCCAGCATAGGATTCGATCATATTTGTCTATAAATAATCACGAATTAACCACTCCATGCATGAGCCTAAGTTTATTTAATTTCTGTTATGCTCCACTAAAATGAAACCAAAATGACGGTGCTTTCATATATTCTCACATAAACAATTCTATTTACACATTAAATTCAGTCACTAAGATCAGCTTCCATATATAAATATATAAATACATAAATAAGGGGATTTGAAGCTCTAATAATCTATATGTTGAATTTGGGTGTCGTTTTCCATGCCCGTATTCTAAGCCTTTTTCATATATGGATTCTCAATTTTTTTTATACTATATCATTAAATTATTTAGCTCAAAATTTTAAATTATTACATAAGAATACATATCTAACAAGAGTTTTTCATGAATAATTTCTTAATTTTGGCAGAATGCTTCACAGTGACTTTTTCATATTTGGACTAAACGATCGAGTGTTAAGTGTTTAACATTCACACGAAAATAAACAATGAAACATTGTTGTCTTCCTTTTTCATGAATTATCTTTTTCTCCCCTTAGATGTAATTGATTTTATATACTTATATATTAAATTAGAGTCTAAATAATATTACTCAAAAGAATGTGAGCGTGGAATAAAAATTGGAATTCCCTAATTGCCCCTATGGCAAAAATAAATAAACCACCGTCATTGATAATTATTGTGGTACTGGAAAAGTTAGAGTAAGTGAGAGTCGTGTAATCTAATCTAAATCTAAATGTACAAGAAATGACGTTGGCTTAGTGTCCTAGTTGTAGGTAGTTGTAGTACTAGGCTAATAAAGATGGGATCCGATGCCATGGAAACTGGAAACAAATTAGGATTTCATCTGTAGCTCCTAGTACACCATATCCATTATTGATGGACCTTATCCTATCATCATTATTTCTTTCTGCTCATTTCATCCTCTCCTTTTAGCTGCTTAGGCAGTTAGCCACAAAACTGCTTGCCACTAAAAAGATGTAATTTCCCTCCGCACATTGAAACCGCCACAATCTAGTCATTTAGCAGCGCTGACTAAATTGCTGCTAATAAATGGCTGCCACAACAATATATATGATTAATAATTAATTTTTTTTTTATGTACATATCACAATATCATGATTGATCGGATATATCCTTCTATTGGTATTTGGATCTACTTGATCACAAATAGAGTGTAGAAATAGGCGAGGAGTCTTTTAAGAGTATATAGTCTAATCTCGAATAGACCTAACTTGACTTCACATATCACAAAATAAATTTAAATTCAAGTTACTTTAAAAGTTTTTTTTTTTTAATGACTTACGGTGTTTTCCAACTCGGTAGGTCAATGACTAAGTCATCGTGAATCTAAACTCCATTTAAACATTTGTTATTAGTCATTAGCTAATGAATTACATGCGCAAGACAAGATTCAAACCCCAATATTTACTTAAGCGGACCAATAAGCTAATTATTAGACAAAGTAGGTTTAAATTCAAGGTTAAATTTAAACTCAATAATCAAGGGAGTCTAACTAGGGTGTTGATGATTGGGACAGACTAGAGCAGCTTCAAATCCATGTACAACACATACCGTGATGAAATTGTGCATGCACTCAGAAAGCTACTATCAAGTTGAAGGGGCTAAAAGATTTTGAGACAAGGTGAGGGTGATGCATGCAGAGGAATCCCGGCCCCCCGGGCTGTGAAAGGGGAAGTGTTAATTACTACTGCATATTGCAGAATGCAGATTCACTAATAATCCCAATGTCCACTCTACAAATAAATAGCAGCATCTTTTATCACAACTCATTCAATTATTCCTCTCTCAATAATTCTGTTTCTAATATCTCCTCTCCCTTTCTCACATTTTTCAACGACTTCATCCTTTTTACATCATTATGTTATGAGCCTATTTCTAAGACCATGAATATATTATTGAAATGCAAAACACGAAATATATAATTGATGAGGGAGCAATGTTAATTAAATGTACACATTATTACACACAGTATGGGAGAAGCTCTATTAATTATTACCAAATTAAACACCAAACTCTGCCATCTGCCATATGATGATGAGTAGTGCTTTAATTAGTTATTCATTTTGCTTACAGTTAATAATATAGTGATCAAATACTACTGGATTAGGTTGAGCAATTATTCCAGCACTTTCCAGCAAGAAAGCAGTGGAACAAGGAGTGAAGTAGGATTATTCTTCCCCTTTCACTAAGGAACAAATTAAAGAAATGATGAGCATCACATAGCCCAAATGATTGACTTGAGAAAGTTGAGCTAAACAACTTTAATTAATCTGACATGCGTTTACAGGTGGCTGGATAATGAACTGATTATAATTAACATTAGCCACTAATTAGCAAATTATATTTGGACAACAAAGAGAGTAGGTGAAGGGTGAAGATTCTCATAATTAATAATCCTTAGCTTGCTTTTTCTTATTACCACATTGAGCTTGACCTCTGTAGTAGTTGAGAGGATAATTATATTAATTAATCAATGTTAGTAATTGATTATTATGCATGCTGCGTGATGATCATAGATTATTAAATTGGAAGTTCCCGACATATGGTAGTGAGTGTGTGAATTAAATTAACATTTGATGAGTCACATATGAGAAACCAATAATTTTCAAGTCAATAAATTAGCCAATAAAAAACAGAACATCTATAATCATTATTTATACAATGTCTATCATGAAAATTATAGAATATCCAAAACCTAAAGCAATTATCAAGCCAACTTTAGAAACAGAATATTCGAAATTTAAAAAAATAGAACATCTAATTTAAATTGTTAGCTGATGTTGGCTATATATATATATATATATATATAAAAGACAAAGGAGAGGGTTCAGTTTAATTTGTACAAGAGTAATGAAACAAACAAAAGGTTTAACTCGAAGTATGTAACATTTTATTAATATTATTATTTTGTGTAAATGAGATTACCCTGTCTTGACACTGTTTTTGTTAGCGGTGGGATGGACATGGAAATGGAAATATATTTGGCGTGCGCAAGATTTGTTATTTATCGTATAGTCTATGCTTTTGTATCTTATGCTGTTACCATATGCTCGTTTTACTACACTTAAGCGAAAGTTAACAGCACGTTCGTGTGCATATATATAATAAGATATTGACATGTTGTTATACATACACGATAACCAAACTCATGTATATAAGAAAGGAAACTAGTTTCTTATTGCAAATGGCATTTTTTTTTTTAAAAAAAAAGTTTTGTAAAGAGAACGAAAAAGGAGTGATGTTAAGGCAGAGGTAGTCATTTTTTAACAGCACATATCGGTTGGATTTGGTTCTCTTATATTTTAAAGACATACTTTAAGAATATATATAGTAATATTGTAATAATATTTTTAAAATTTTTTGATATATTTAATTGGGTAATTCACCATATTAAATGAATTAGAACAAAAAATATCAAATTATCCTATTTTAAAAAGCATGATCAATTTGTCCTAAATACATTATATAGAATTAGTGGTAAGGTACAATATTTTACAATTTACACATAATCCGTGGTACCATGCCATGGATTATGAACAAACGTGAATAACACATAATCCGTGGGACGATTCCATATATTATGAAGAAATAATGAAAAACAACATAATTCATGAGACTCTATCACGGATTATGAAGAAATATCATAATACATGAGACCCTACCATGGATTATATTCAAATGTCAAGTACACTTGTAATTCATGGTAGCCTACCATGGATTATGAACAAATATCATGTACATTAATAATTAATTATGTATTTATTACGATGAAAAAAAAAGTGTTGAATAAAATTAATTTTTACACTATTTAACATATAAATATTTTTTTATATTCATTTAACAATAATTTTAGATTTACACCTATTTTATCTAATTAAGTTTAACCAAGTTGTTTATTTTATACCAAATATAAGACTACTTTGATGTTAAATAAGAATTCATTTCGGTGCTATTTTTTGTGCTATTTAACATAGAAATCAATAACTTGATTTGTCAAAATAAAAATAAAAATACAAATAACATTATTTTTTTAATATAAAATGTAATATTTAAATTAAACCACGTAATTAAACTATCGGCTATTGATATTTTTCTTGGACTATAAAACTTAGTATTTTATATTTATATTATCTTAGATTATATTTTAATGTATGTTTTAAAAGCTTATATTTTAAACTAAAATTTAAAAGATAAATATATTATTACCATATAAACTTTTATATTTAAATATAATCAACCGATTATTCACGTAAAATAAATGAACTAAAATGAAAAAAAGAATAATAGAAACGTATAGAAACATCATTTTTAATTTGATGTGTATTTTTTAAAATATTTTCAATGAAAATATTTCTAATTTTACATCACCGAATACATTTTCAAACTTATATTCTATTTTTTAAAATAAAAATGGAAATAAACAAATCAATCACCTCCTAAATGGGTGAAAAAATGAAAAAAACTAAAATATAATTATTTAAATATTGTGAGTATAAAAGTAGTGTTTTACAAACTTTACTATTTAAAAAATTATCAAAATGCATTAAAATTAAATTCATAAAAATAAGTCTTTTAAATCTACAATATAATATACTCTAAAATTATATATGCATTATATTGTTCAATAAAAATGACAATGACACGATAAACTAATTATTTAGAGATTAATTCAAATATTATACTTTATATTCAAATAAAATACGGAAAAAATTATTTTATATGTTAATTAGTGTAAAATTAAGTTTTATTGGATACCCTTACTTTTATTTTTCATACATAATTTATTCATAACGTACATGATATTTGTTTATAATCCTGGCAAGCTACCATGAATTACAAGTGTACTAGACATTGAAATGTAATCTATGGTAGGGTCTCATGTATTATGAGATTTCTTCATAATCCGTGGTAGGGTTCCATAGATTATGTTGTTTTTTGCTATTTCTTTATAATTCATGGCAGGATTCCACTGATTATGTGTTTTTTATGTTTGTTTATAATCCATGGCAGGATACCACGGATTATGTGTAAATTATAAAATATTGTACCCTATCACAGATTACATATAATGTATTTAGGACAAATTGATCATGTTTTTTGAAATAGGACAATTTAATCATTTTTTAATCTAATTTATTTAATATGGTGAATTGTCTTATTTAATATGTTAAAAATAAAAAAATCTTTTTAATAACTTTTAATAAAATATTTTATTTTATTTTATAATATTCTTAAAACATGCTCTTAAAATATGTTTTAGCAAAATTTTATATTTTTTCTCACAATATTAAAATATTTTCTGTTCGGCAGATAAGATTTGATGCGTTGTGAATTTGAATTTTATTTAAGAATTTACTATATGTAAAAATAAATTCAAATTATAATAGATAAAGTAACTATTAGACTGATCCTAATTAATTCATATATATATATATATATATATATATATATATATATTTTAAAAGTAACAGTGAATTGGAGACCATAGCTAGCATATAATAATTAATAAGTTACGAGGCTAGTTACTCTATTTAATAATAGCATTTATACAGGTTAAGGCAAGGAGCCTTAAAATTCAAAATTTTATATTGAGAGGGAGACAAAAAAACGGGAAATGTTATTTATTTTAAATTAAATATTCTCTTTCCCTATTCTATAATAAGAAAGAAACGGTGGAAAAAGAAAGCATAATGGACACCATCACCAAAAATAAAGAATATAGCAACTCTGAGTATTTTCTAGATTTATACGAGTACTAATTGAAAATATCTAGATTAATTAAAGATACAAGTATTAATATTGATTCATCAGAAGACGACAAATTAGAATTCAAATTTCACCAAAAAAAAATTTCATCCAAAAGAGTTAAGTCACATGGCTTCATCAACATAACCTTATTAACTTGGCAGAAAGTAGCAGCATGTTCCTCCCTTTGAATTAAAAGGTCCATTGCCATGCGTTTATGGATTATATGAAGACATTATGAAAATAATTTTCTTTAATGACAATTTTATTTGGTCATATAATCTTCAACATCACAAAATATTGTGTTATTTAAATTAATAATAATTCTATTTGAACGAGTGAATTTGATCAATCAAATCCAATAAAATCATTTATTTATATGTTAAATAAATACTATTTGACACCGGAATAATATTCTATTTAGTATAGAAATAAATTACTTGGTTGAACTTGGTTAAGCAAAATCACTTATTTTATTATTCAAATAGTATTATCCTTAAATTAATTTTAAAATTTTTTTATCAATTATATAAGTTCCTAAAATATATAATTTTCAGTCAAGATCATTTTGTCAATCAATGATATATTATTTTTAAATATTATGTATCACAAAAATAATTAAATAACATGATATTAATTAATGAATCATTTTATAATATACATTATTTAATTAATAAAAATGAGTAATTTAATTAAAAATTATATCTTTCATGAATTAATATATAAAATTCTTAAAATCAAATTTGAAGATTACTCCTTGTACGTAGAATTGTTGGAGGAAACGAAGACGATGAGTTGGTTTGGACGAAGCGGAAGCGTGCGGTGAGAGTGGTACGTAAAAACTAAAAGTCAGAATCAAGAAATGAAGAGTTTGAAAGTTGTGAGTTGTGAGTTGTAAGGCCCATTGTCCATAGAGCTTTTTACATGAAAATTCTGAAATAACAAAGTGGGTCACGCGTCACTACTATCTATGCAAACCAGACACAATCCCCTCTGCATAGCTTTTGGATGCAACACTACTGCCCTTAATCATACATTTGGAACTCTGCTACTCTTCCACAATTTCTCTCTTTCAACCCCTTTACCACTTACCACCACCATTTCTCTAAACAAAACAACCATTTTTTGTTTTTTCTTTTTTCAAATTTAAATTAAAGCTACAGTAGTACTACTAACTAGTAAGTGGAATTGGAAAATGACCCAACGCCGCCCTCAATTCGAATGACCCAGCCAACAAAAACAATTTATATATGTTATACACAAAAAAACACCATCCGCACTGCACTCTCAAAAGCTACTGGTCCTTTACTAATAATAAAAAAAAATTAAAAAATACAAAGACTAATTGTCATATTAATTGCTGATATTTGGATAGTTTTAATCGACGAAACTCATATTTCATGAATAATTTTTTTTTTTTTTATTTTTAGGTAATTTTATCTTTTGTATGTAGTTTTGATAGTTTTTTTTTTTAAAAAATGTTGCATATTTTAATTTCTTTAATGTATTGAAAGATTTGAAAGCTGCTATTTTGAACAGATACACCGAGGGAAAAAAACATATAGCAAGTGTGAATTTAATTTATTCAGCGTAAAAAGAACAGTAATAAAAATATCCGATTTCACGGTGACGGTGTGTCTGCGCATCATTTTGAATGTTTTTGACTTTTTGTCGTTTACCTGTTATGTATGTGTGTTTCTGGGTTGTAAGGCCAATTGCAACTACTTCTTGTCTCATCTTTATATCTCTTAGTTTTGTCGCCATATTTAATTGCTTACTACTACTACACCGCAATGGTAGCTTTAATAAAAGGGCATTTTATAAGTGTTCTAAGTAAAAAATGAATTAAACATATAATAAATACTAGATTGCTGGTATTTATTAATAGATAGCCTGGATAACAATAAGGAGACATACCATATTTTATTTATTCTATTTAGTTAGATTGAAACATGGTAGGTGAGTTATTCAATGTGAATGATACAATTGAACAATGTGTTTTGATTCAATTAGGACCTAGAATTAACTGACAGGTGAAGTTGAGTGTGATTTGCCTATGACAATAATGCTGGAGGTAATTAATTGACCTCTGATTATGATAATATACATAGAATATATATAAATGTTTTAAATGAATGTATTTTTATGATGCTTACTTATTACTTGTTATTCTTTTTGTGTTAACTTCTACATTTCATGAGATTTGTGCACTTTCAAAACACTATAATAAATAATATATAAATTCTTAAAGTTTTTTTTGTATAATTTCTCTTTTGGTATCCAATATTTTTAGGACACTTACTAGTTGATTGCTGAATAAAATTAGTTTTGGTGAGGTTATATTGGTGGTTTTTACGTTTGACCAACTGCATTGATTCAAAGAGTTCCATTATTGCGCTCCATAATGAGTGTTGAACCAGGTGATTCATCATGCAGAAATTAGGTAATCCCATAATTTAATTTGCCCAATACGATTCCAGTTATGCTTGGCAGCTTTGTCAGTCACACAGGAGTGCGCAATTCCTATGTTTATTATTTTAGCATCTAATACTGCATTATTTTTTTAAAAAAATTAATACAGTACAATTTATATTTCGGAAGGACATTAATAAAGTGCTTAGCCTATGTTCATATGCCACTCGTCACTTTTTTCCATTAACTAGGGGATTTAAAATTGAGATGAATTTTGCTATTACTTTAGATTTTCAACTAAGTATGACACATGAAACTTATGAAATTATGGGTTGTAAGAAACTAAAAAGAAATACAATTTGGGCTGAATATGTATGTAAATTAAAGTACTTTATATTCAGAAGGTAGATTTAAAGAAATGTCATTAATGATGGCACATGGTGATTGAATATTTGGATTGTGATACAAGTCATCCATCTCTAATGAAATTAATTGCACAGCTTAGAAACTATTTATGAGCAGTAGCGGTGTACATAATTGAAATTCTTTTTATGTGAATGTTTTGAGGAATGGATATTTATTTGTGTGGCTGAAATGAAATAATACATTATTGTGAGTGAGATGAAACAAAGAGACGATGATGTGTAGAAGTAGAATAGAGATAGCCCCACGTGTAGTGAGCACCCTAATGGTAATTAGTTAGTTAGATGGAAGCAGCGTAGCTAGGCAGTAGGGCTCTCCTGGTTCTACACAAATTTAAAATACGTCGTGTGTTTTGTATTGTCCCCCCCTCCCCACAACTCCCACACAGCACACATTTCCTATTCTATTTCTATTTCTATTACCACTCCTACTACTTTTGAATCTCAGTCTCATGTTAATGAACGCCATGGCTCAAAAGTGCTTAATGTTACAGGAGCTTCTGAAAGAGGAGCAAGAGCCATTCCTACTTAACAAGTACATTTCAGATAGGAAAAGGATAAACCAAATCAACAAACATGAAAGCAACACTAACACTTTCCCACTCAATCTCTGCAACAACGCATGCTTCTCTTCCATCCCCACCCCAACCAAATCCCCCCTCTTCCTCCCATCGCCCAAAAACAACAACAAACCCATGTTCCTTCACATTCCTTCAAGAACAGCAGCTCTTCTCCTGGAAGCCGCTCTCAGGATCCACAAACACAAAAACACCACTCACAACAGCTTCTCACTATTCGGTTCCTTCTTCAGGAGACTCAAGCACAACCACCGCAAGCACAAGCTCAAGGCCAGTGCTGAAAATGTGTCGTCCCAGATGGGGTTTCGATCTTCATACTCTGTTTGCTCACAGGCCAACCAACACAAGTCTCTGGACATGGAAACAACATCAAGTACCACTAGTACCAACTATGACCACCATCACCATATTATTCACAATCATGAACCATTCTGTGAAAGCCCATTCCGTTTTGTTCTTCAAACCACCCCCTCCGCCTCCTCCGTACCTTCTTCACCACCCACTCCCCACATTACGCAGGTTCGTTCATCATTTCCGGATACCATTCAGGTGTTTAGTTATTTGCTTTGACAGTTGTTTTTTATTATGATTATTATGTTTTTATGATTGTACTTTTGGATTCTGTTTCTGCCATGCAAATCTTTTCTCCATTTTATTTTGCCACTTCTTCCAGTAGATGAAAAAGATGACAAATTGTGGTTTTTGTTTGTTCTTGCTTGCTGTCATTAGATCCCCACATTCACGATTGATTAAGTATATAACAGTTCCAAGTTTGTATTTAATGCTAATAAACATTTTATATTATGTTATGTTAATAGGACAAAGAAATTAACGGCAGTGATAGGGTACAAAAATTCCAATCAGGTGAAGTAGAAGAAGAAGAGGAGGAGGATAAGGAACAGTGTAGTCCCGTGTCTGTTCTAGACCCACCCTTCGAGGACGATGACGAAGCGCATGGAAACGACGACGATGAGCAGCATGGTTTCGATTTGGAATGCAGCTATGCCACGATGCAGAGTATGTCACATTTATTCATTTTTGTAGCATTCTCTCTGTTGGTTGTGCCGTCCTTTTCCCTCAACGCCCCATCCCACACGCCTCTTCATTTCTATTCATTCATTCATTGCATACTCAATTATCTTAACTACCATAACATTCTTGCTTCTATTTAATATTCAGCTGCACTCGACTTCATTTTAAGTTGTTACTCGTTAAACATTCTTAGATAATTTGATATATTTGACTAGAGCCTCGAGCCTCGAGCCTCGCATTAGGAAGTGATGTGATTGTAACCGCACTATCTGTGTGGGTTCCATTAGGAACATCACATTTGCTAACCACTCACATACAGGGGCATTTCCCATTCAATGCGTACTCTTTGTTTTTACAATTAAGTTAAAAAAACATTTCTGCCGTTCTGTAAATAAATTCTAACGTGACCCACATTTTCTCATGTTAGGAGATCTCTCCTACTTTGGGATATACTTGTATTCAATATGCTGCATAACGTTTGAACTATCTTGGCCCTTTGGGGATTCATAAAACTTGGTACTTTTTGGTTGTTGCCCCTTCTTAATTACTTACTCATCACTATGGTAATTAAACTCGTGGTGGAACCCATTCTCTGATCACTTTCGGGTTTCCCACGCCTTAAATTTCCCACTAATAGCTTCTGTATATTGAACTCTTTGTCTTCCATGTTTGCATTGTTTCAACATTAATCATTAAACTCAACATATATAGCAACATAATTACATACTGTTATTTATGATTTATCATTGCTTTTCTTTTTTGACAGGAGCTAAGCAGCACCTATTGTACAAGCTTCGTAGATTCGAGAAGCTTGCAGGGCTAGATCCGGTGGAGCTAGAGAAATTAATGGTGGATCAAGAAGAGGAGGAGGAGGAGGAGGAGGATGAAAGGTTCATGGAAGAAGATGATGGATATGTATACGATGAGGAGAGTGATGAAGAAGCATTATTATGGTGTAAAGAAAATAATGGGCTGAGAGAACAAGTATTTGAATCTCTCTTTGAGTCTTCAAGACTTGAAATCCCAGAAGGGCTTAAGAGGCTTGTATGTGATGTCATTGCAGAGGAAGAGAGGGAAATTGAGTGCTTAGAAGATTATGAGAATAGGGACATGGTGGTGATGAGAAAGGTGTGCAAGAGAATGGAGCTTTGGAAACAAGTGGAGTCAAACACAATTGACATGATGATACAAGAGGATCTTTCTGGAGAAGAGAAAAATGGTTGGAAGCAGAAGAATGTGGATCAAATAAGGGACATGGCTGGGGAGCTTGAACTTGCTATCTTTGGCTTTCTACTTGAAGAATTCTCAGAGGAGGTGGCCAAATTTTGAAGCAGCTCAGCTAATTAAATTATCAAAGATTTTATCTTCAATTCTTTCTTTTCTTTTTTCCACCACCTTAGAATAGGCCTAGTTAGATTTAAGCTAAGGTAAAAAAAAAAAAAGAAAAGGGAAGTAAACCCAAGAAGATAATCTGGGTGTGTACATGACTCGTGTATGTAGCAAGTAATCTTTCTTAATTAAAATATTTATAATTTTTACATTCAATGTTGATTTTATGTTTATTATATATTAATTCAATGTTGTCGGCGGAGAGTAGTATGTAGCTGAGGACCACCCATGACTTCACTCCTCAAGAAAGGATCAAATTGACAAGGACCAATCAGTCTAATCTTATGTTCTTTTCTTTTCCAATGCCCCTATTTTTTGGTGTTTAGAAATGACTTGTCAAGTCAAATTTGCATATTGTTTTCTTCTTTTTTTTTTTTTTTTCTGGATTTCTTTCACTTTTCTCCTTGTTGTGTTAATCAATCCTGATGGATTCTCTTCTGGTTATGCTTTTCCAGTGGCAGTGATCGATCGCTATCGTTTTCAGCTCTTGGTTTGTGTTATGCTCTCCTGGGCCTATTTTGATTTCTGGGGATGCACGTTGTGAAAACTTGGGCTCCATTTATCAAGAATTCAAACTTCAGAATTAATGATTGTTAAAATATATTTCCTAGTGCCCCAGCCCAATTCATGTATTCTCTTTCAGTTTGGGCCTACAGAAATGCTATCAATTAAAGTATCAAATTGTACAATGTCCAAAAAAAATAGAGTATCAAATTGTAATATTATTGGTACGTTTCTTTCATTTTATATTATCAAATTGTAATATCAACTGAATTAGTTTGTTCTCTTTTAATTGGGCGTAGGCCCCGTCTAAAAAAAATATATATCAACTATCAAGTATGAACCCCAAAGAACACCCCCTGATGGCTCTGAATTGTGATGTTCAAATATGTACCAAAATGTGTCATGGTTCATGTTTACCACAGTTGAACATTTTTATATTTGTGTTTGCGTTCAAATGATGATGATAGTGTCTTAATTCTTAGCACTTTGACCAGTGTAATTTCTGCTTCCGTTCACCTTCCTATGATCCATCAAATAACAAAAACTTTGAAAAGTGTCGGCATATAAAAGAGGCAGAGCCAATGGGCAACGGCCATACGCCATCGATATTTCATTCAATACGTGCAAGTAACGTATCATGTATATGTCCCAACAAAAATCAACAACAAAACCAAGTATAAATTATTGGAACAAGCTAAGCCACCTCTCCCATCCATCACCGACTCACCATGGGAAGCAATTCCAATAATGAAGACGATAATGGAGGAGGAGAACCCAACAACAACAAGTGCCATGTAATAGACATGTGCAAGTGGAAGGTTAACCAAGAGAGACTAGCTTCCATGCAAGCCAAGATCAATCAAAACCCTAAACTTCTAAGTAAAGCAGCAGGCAACAGAGCCTGTTGCATCTTCAGGGTTCCACAGAGCCTAATCGACGCTAACGGAAAAGCCTACCAACCCCGAATCGTCTCCATCGGCCCTTACCACCGCTCCCAGCCACGTCTCAACATGATCGAAGAACACAAATGGCGCTACCTCTCTTCCCTCCTCGCTCGGACACAACCCCAAGGCTCAAGCTTAACTCTGGAGAGCCTCTTAGAGTCCCTGGCACCCTTAGAATCCAGAGCCAGAGAGTGTTACTCCGAAGCCCTTCAGCTAGACACCCACGACTTCCTGGAGATGCTAGTCCTTGACGGTTGTTTCGTCATCGAGCTGTTCCGCAAGGTTGCAAGATTGGTACCTTTTGAACTCGACGATCCCTTAGTCACCATGGCATGGATTTTACCCTTTTTCTACCGAGATTTCCTCAAGCTAGAAAACCAGATCCCCTTCTTCATCCTTCAACAATTGTTTGAGATCTCAAACAATAATAAGTCAACGCCGTCTCTCACCGCCCTCGCACTCGAATTCTTCAATAACATTTTGCTGAGGCCAGACGAGGTAATAGCAAAGAAAAGCAGAACGGCGAAGGGGATGCACTTACTGGACCTCATTCGCTCCAGCTTCATCCCTAACGATGATCAAGTGGCGGAGCCAAAAAGAATGTCAACACCGACGCACGTGATCCACTGCGTGTCCAAGCTTCGACGCGCAGGGATCAAGATAAACCCGGGGAAGGATCAAGAAACGTTCCTGCACGTGACGTTCAAACACGGAGTGATGGAGATGCCGATGATAACTGTAGACGACTTCATGAGCTCGTTCTTGGTGAACTGCGTGGCGTTGGAGCAGTGCTACAGCGGGTGCTCGAAGCAGTTCACGACTTACGTGACTCTGTTGGACTGCCTCATAAACACGTACAGGGATGTGGAGTACCTGTGCGACAGGAACATAATAGAGAACCACTTTGGGACGGAAGGGGAAGTTGCCAGCTTCGTTAACAACGCTGGCAAAGACGTCGCTGTTGACTTGGACATGTGTTATTTGTCTCGGTTGTTCAATGAGGTTCATGACTATTATAGTAATAGTTGGCATGTTCAGTGGGCTAGCTTCAAGTATACTTATTTTGATACGCCTTGGTCTTTTATCTCTGCTCTTGCTGCCTTCGTTTTGTTGCTTCTTACTGTCGCTCAGACCTACTTCGCCGCTTATCAGTATTTTGATCCCAAAAAATTTAATTGATTTATTCTTTTCATCCGCAATCAATTCAACATACATACAAAATTAATTACTCTATTTTGGTCTCCTGTGAAGGCTGGTATGAATTTTTACATACATGTACATTCATCTACTTGATAAACATAGGGTCTACTTTATGTTAATTTATTCGATAAGTGTAATTATTACGTCAAAAACAAAATTTCTCAAATAGGGCACTAGAAATTAATAGAACAATAATTCTATTTATATATTAAAATTGGTCACTAAAATCAGTTATTAGTGTATAATACACATTGAAATACAAAATACATATTAAAAATAAATTAAACTACATATATATTTTATATTTTAATGTGTATTATATATGGTGACTGATTTTAATAGTTAATTTTAATATACACCTAATCTAACATAACTCTTAACAGAAAGAGCCTTATATTGAAAAAAAAAAAAAGAACAAATAAAAGGAGATTGTACCTGTAAAAATTATGTTCTAATCAGGCCTTTATTCAGGAGATAAAATAAAAAAAAAAAATAGTGATTTCATGATAAGCTTAATTTCCACCCATGTCCACGTATTGAGAGATTCAAACACGGCAAGCAAGGTGGTATGAAATTATGAATCGACCTAGTCCATGAAGGAGGTGGTAATTTTTCCTTCAACATTACATCACCTCTAGCTAATACACAATGGCAAAATTTTTACTATATATAATATGTATTTACTCAAAAGATAAAGAAAATTAAAAATGTTTAGGTGCCAAACAATTTTATTTATGTTAGTCAACAAGGTTGACAAACACATATAGATTTGACAGTGTATTAGGGTTTTTATTTTATTCCCTTTTCAGAAAGTACATACAAATACAAAATAATTCTTCTGTGCCTATTTCAAGACAATGGTATCGGTATTACATTGATAATTTGTATCCATCCATAAAAGAACACCTAGCGCGTGGCAATGCAACATGTAGCAAGAATTTAAGAACGAAGGGAACAGTACTACACAAGAATACAAGATAGATAGATGTTCGTTTTCAATTAAAGAGGACCAGATACATACACATCACCATTTATCTATTTCAATACACTTAAATTATAGAAGAAAAAAAATTAACAGTGAACCTTTTTACCCTAATTATTGACTAATTTTCTTTTTAAATTTTTGTTCCTCTCGTTATAATAACAACCAAAACCCTTAACCCTTTTTTATTTTGTACTTTAATGATTGAATATTAATTAAGAAATTCAATTCCCAGCAGAGAACCAAATAACTATATATATAAATTTGTATCACTTTTTTAATACCCAATTAAATATATATTTTTCTTTCATATTATTAAAAAAAATTATTATAGAAAAAATAAAAGAAAAAAGAGAATGAGTTGGATGAAGTGGTGCACGTGGGGTTTGTATTTGACTATTTGAGAATTCAAATTTCAAACTGATTTTCCGAGTAGTTTCAATTTCAAATACCTTGTAATCTTCTATTGAGTATTTGTTTTTGTTTTTACTAGGTTTCAATCGTCTGGCTTGCCGTCAATAATAAGTTTTACTTAGTATTGGCCAAATAATGTTGAATGAATCCAAATAATTGGAGTCTGCAAGACCTGGTCATCTCTGACTGAACATCAACTTTGACTTTTCAATTCTCAAAGTAATCATCAAACATCCAAGGAGACCAACACTTATAAATATGGGACAACAGTTTCCTATGCACACTTGCTACAAATTAATCACAATTCTTAACATACCCTACATTTCATCGTTCAATTCATCTTCTCTGGAGTTATTATTGTCACGTTTTCACGTTGTACAATGGCCATGACTTCCCCAAACAGTTACGACAACATCAACATGCCTTCAACATCTTATCTACAGCGCGAAGAAGTAGTAGTAGTTGCAGGGGATAATCCTTATTATTATGATTCTAGCAATGAGCAGTCTATTATTCCAAGATACAGAGATGAAGGAGAACAGAAGAAAGTTGTTGGCAAAGTTGATAAGATTGTTAATCGCATTGTGGACAAGTATGAGAAGCATATTCCCGCTTCCATTAGAGACCAAATCAATTTGGAAGAATTTATGGCTAAGGATCGAAACAGAGGACCTACTTCGCGTGGTCTTGATGAGAAGCCATTTGAACAAGACAAGATTCAGAGATTCAAGATTCGAACTGTTGTTGCTCAAGACGTTGATAAAGAAGACCATGATCACACAAAAAACTGAAAATTCGTGTGTGTTAATTACTTCCCTTTTTGTGTGTATAAATATTTTTCTTTTTTCTTATTAATCTTTTGAAGCTATATATCAGCTGATAATAAAAGAATATTCTTTATTATTTTTCACATACTATTATCCGAGAGTTATTGGAAACATATTCACGAAAAGAAAGCTACTGTTTATATTCAATTCAAATAATAATCAGCTGGTCCCGGATCGGAACCTTCCTGTTTCAAATCGTTTATATTTTTGGTGTTTTCCAATTTTATCTTGTACTGGTAATTAGTTCTTTTTGTAATAGATCGAACATAATTATTATCGTTACTATTTGTCATGTGCAAGGACTAAGTTCTAACCAGCTGACATTTTACATTTTCACTAGCTCTTGCCCTTGGACCATTTTCCCATCTTCCGAGGGATATTGCACAATATTAAGTCCAATCGAAGTAAAAATGAAACTATATTACATGCCAAATGTAGAAAGTTGTTGAGATATTTTGTACAGATCTAAAAGACTAGAATTGTAGAGTTAGTTATTCATTCATTATTCTTTGTGCAGATATACATAGTGTATATCCATATTGTAAAACATATGATGTATCATTCAATTCAATGAAATGTTCATCATCAACAAAATCACTCTCTCTTTCTCACAATCTCATCTGAATTTGATTATATTCTCTCAGAATTGCATCTCATCTTCTTTATTTCTCTGTCAGCAGTAAGCTATTTCACTACCTTTTCTGCTCTTCTTTATTTGTTACACAAATCTCTGGTACCATTTTACAAAATTGAAGGGCTAATTTTATGGAATACAAATTCATGCGTACTAATATTATTGTACGTGAGATTTTGGTACTTCGACATTCTTGTTAGGTAACATATTTATAACGGGTTTGGGTTAGATCGGGGCACCTAGCAATCTCAAACTTGGATACAGAGTGTTATCTACTCACTAATTTCTTGCCTCGTAAGTAACTACGTCGTGATTTGAAATTTGGTTGAAACTAAATAATGGATATGCACAAGTGTGCGGCAGTATGTGATGCTATATATAATGCTTAAAATTGGAAGCTGTCTAACCTATATGAAAAAAGAAAATTATTGTACTTTGACCAAAATAACAAAGTTGTTGCATATAAAAGGTGAAGATTTATACCTAATATTCCTGTAATAAAATTAGGTGAATTCTAACCAATACTTTGAGGTTAAGTTATTTCCTTTCACTTGATTTCTCTTTTTCTTCGTTAAATGCCCTATGAAACACCATCACTATGTTCTTTTAATCACCGTCACTCTATTATTTATTTCAACTAATCATATATTAATTATTATAAATAGATATTTGTATAATTCTTAAAAATGTATCTTCTGAATAACGGTCATATTGGCAAGCACCAATGCATCTTTCAATCACCGCCACAACTCCATTTTCTCTCACTTGATCTTTCTTTTTGGAGAGAATTGAGTCGTATTAGTCATTGGAGTACGCGACGGTGATATCTTAGAGAGTGTCCAATGGAGAAAAAGAGAAATAAAACGAGAAGGAGTAACTTTGTTTAGGATAAGACAGACTCGAAGCGAAAGCGAGCCAAATAATTTATGTGAAGAGTGACGGAATTAATATCCCAACATAATAGGTTAAGGAAGAGAGAGAGTAACACAAATATTTTAACGTGGAAAAATCCCTTAGTGAACGAGGCAAAAAACCACGGGCCAACACTTCGAAAAATGTCCACTATATTAAAAGATAGTTACAATATAGTGTACCACAGTGAGACACTCTTATACTACAAGTAGTAGTATCTAGTGAGTACTAGGGAGTATAATTAAACTCTAGTGTGTATCACTCACAACTAGGGGTGTGCAAAAAAACTGGTTACACTAAAGTAAACTGAAACTGAACTGAAACTGTTTCAAAAAAAAGGTTTTTCAAGTAAAATAACCAAACTGAAACTACAGTTTTTTATAAAAATCAGTTTATTTAAAACCAGTTGTTTATAGTTCAGTTTGGTTTAAAACCAAAAAAACTGATTCTCAATTTAAATGATTTATTACTACCATTATCAAAAAGTGGCTATTTTTTTTTTTATGAAAAATACAACTTGTCTAGTACCATGATTCAAATAATGGATTCAGTAAATAGATACCGTATCACTTTAAAAGAATGTCAATTAAAATATGTCATTTGAATAACTCATTAAATGCAGATTTAATGTTATTATTTTAATGTTATAGTATATGTTTGGATT
>JASCZI010090862.1:28866-43556 GCA_036250425.1 Stylosanthes scabra
AAACTAATTTTGGATAGAAGTGAGTTTGTGCCAACATGATTTATGTTTGATAACCTTATGTCAAAATTGAAAGATAATTACTATAAAGGACATGGCATTAAATTATAAGGTTACCTTTTCAAGAATGTTTATTTTTTCCAATATATTTTTTATTTTATTTTATTTCAATATGCTATCATTTTTCACTATTATTATTTATGGTTTTTTTTTTAATTTGTTCCATATCAATAAATCATATTATAAAAAGATAATAATAATAAATATAATACACAAGAACCACAATTGTAAAAATATATAATGCCTAATAAAAAAATTTTCCAATCCAATAAGTCAAAATTTTAATATTCAGCTCATTTTTCAATTTCAACTTCCATCTAATTTGTAAATTTTTTTTCTTAAACAATCAAACTCCAAGATTTTAAAAATTGGAAGAGAAAGAAAGAGGAAGGGAAAGAGAAAGAGAGATGGGACAAGGAAAGAAAATAATTTTTTACATGATAAAAACTGATTTTATATGATAAAATTGGTTTTATATATGAAAAATTAGTTTAAGCTTACAAATCAGTTTAAACTGATTTAAACTGGTGCACTGTATTATAAACTGATTTTAAACTAATTTGCTGTTTGAAAAAACAGTTTGGTTTAGTTTTCAAACCATTTAAAACAGTTTGGTTCAGTTTCAGTTCAGTTTAGCCAATAACTGCACCACGCACACCCCTACTCACAACCCTCATAATTTTATCACACTCTCTATAATATTATACTATTATACAAGAGAACTCAAACTCACACAAGACAAGAAGCCTTTGAAGAAATGTTTCGGTTTTTGTTTTGTGTTTTGTTTGATGCACTGATGAGAGCTTACCAATGCTCTATTTATAGTGCACAAAAATGCATCATATCCACACACTAGAAAATCTATTTTAGTGGCTCGTTAGACACCAACTACTCCACTACATTGTGCACAAAGCACTAACAACAATATAATAATAAAATGCAAGTCACATTAACAATTCTCCACCTTGACTTGCATTTCCACTCATCTTTAATTTCTGTAAATATTAACCAAGTTCAAGCAATGTTTAAACTTGTCAATCGGCAACGGTTTGGTCATCATGTCGGCTGGATTCTCTGTTGTAGCTATTATCTGAACTGCAACAGTATCATTGTTAATATTTTCTCTGACAAAGTGAAGTCAGACATCAATGTACTTAGTCCTTTCATGATAAACTGGGTTCTTAGCCAAGTGAATAGCACTTTGACTGTCACAATGTACAATTGGTACTTCTGAATTCAACCCAAGACTATCCAAAAGATCTTGCAACCAAATTCTTTCTTTAACAGCTTCAGTTAAAGTCATATACTCAGCTTCAGTTGTCGATAATGCCACCGTAGATTGCAGTATCGCCTTCCAACTAATAGTGCATGTAAAAACTATAAAGATATAGCCTGTCAACGACCTCCTTTTATTCAAGTCACCAGCATAATCAGAATCAGCATAGCCAACAACGCCTTGTTTTCTTTCACCATCAAACACTAAACACACATCAATAGAACCTCTCAAGTACCGCATAATCCACTTCACAAATTCCCAGTGTGCCTTTTCTGGATTGCTCATAAACCTGCTTACTACACTTACAGCTTGTGAAATATCTGGTCTAGTGCATACCATGGCATACATGAGACTGCCAACAGCACTAGACTATGGTATGTGAGACATGTGCTCCACTTCCTTCTCACTTCCTTCTACATGCAATAACTGGTTTAGCTTGATCCATATTGAAGCGGTGTAGTACTTTTGTAATATAATATTGTTGCGTCAACCATAGCCTGCTACGATGCCTCTCCCTATGAATTCCATTCCCAGAATTCTCCTTGTTGCGCTTAAGTCCTTCATCTCAAATTCTTTTCCTAACTGAGTTTTCAACATGCTAATTTCAGCTTTATTGTTAGCTGCTATTAGCATATCATCGACATATATCATCAGGTAAATCCTTGAACCATCTGGAAGCTCGTTGGAGTCAATGCAATTATCATAATTAGTTTTTGTTGTAACCAATACTGATCATAAATGCATCAAACCTCTTATTCCACTGCCTTGGGGATTGCTTCAAACTATACAATGACTTCTTCAGCAAACAAACATGGTCTTTCTTTTTAGGATCTGTGAATCCTTCTGGTTGCCTCATATAAATTGTTTCCTCTAGCTCACCATGTAAAAAGGTTGTTTTTACATCAAGTTGCTCTACCTCCAGATCAAACGTACTCACAGTAGCTAATAGGACTCGAATTGAGCTATGCTTCGCAATAGGAAAGAATACCTCATTGAAGTCGATACCCTCCTTCTGAGTGAAGCCCTTTGCTACCAGTCTTGCCTTGAACCTTGGGGATTCAACTCCGGGAATTCCTTCATTTCTTTTGAAGACCCATTTGCATCCTATTACTCTTTTCCCCTCTGGAAGTTCTACTAGCTCCCATGTTTGATTTTTATGAAGAGACTCAATTTCCTCTTTCATTGCGGCTAGCCATTGCTTTGACTCCATGCTATGAATTGCTTCATGATAGGAATTTGGTTCATTTCCTATCACGTCATCTACCATAGTTAATGCGAAAGCTATAGGATGTGCCTCTGCTGAGACAAATGCATAAGAAGCTGAATCTTGATATCTTTTTTGCTTCTGAACTTGTCGCTTTTCTCTGCCAGTAACAATACTGTATGGTTCTTCTCTAGTTTTTTCATCAATAACTCTATCATCGGATTCATCTGCTTGTTCTTCTTCAGGTTGAGTAGTCCTTGAAGTACCGGGCTGATTTTCTTCTTCTTGCTTCTTCTTCCCATTGTCAACTTCTAGCTCCACCTGCTTCTAAACACCATGATCTGTTTCTGCCTGATCTATTTTAAATTCCTGCTTCTGATTTATCATTGCCGCCTCATCAAAAGTGACATCTCTACTGACAATGATTTTGGGGGGGGGGGGCTGCCTTTTCTGTACACCACAGTCAGTAGCCTTTCACCCCTCGTGCATACCCTAGAAATATGCACCTTCTTACCCTCGCCTCAAGTTTACCATCACTCACATGGGCATGTGCAGGGCAACCAAATATCTTCAAATCAGAATAATCAACGGGTCGACCGGACCATACCTATTGTGGAATTTTCAGATTAATTGCAGTTGATGGAAATCGATTTATCAGGTATGCAGTTGTATTGACCGCCTCAGCCCAAAATGATTTAGGAAGATCAGCATTAATCCGCATGCATCGTGCACGCTCTAGAAGTGTTCTATTCATCCGTTCTGCAACTCCATTTTGCTGTGGTATTCCTGGTACAATATGGTGTCTCACTATACCATTATCTCTGCAGAACTCTACAAATTCTTTACTGCAAAATTCTCCGCCATTGTCAGTTCTCAGTCACTTGACTGACCGCTCAGTTAGCTTCTCGACCATGACTTTCCATTGCTTGAATCTTCCAAACACTTCATCCTTTTTCTTCAGGAAATATACCCAAACGTTTCTAGAATAATCATCGATCAACGTGAGAAAATAGCGAGCTCCACCTAGAGAATTGACAGGGGAAGGACCCCACACAACTGAGTTGATATACTCCAATATCCCCTTGCTGTTGTGCTTTCCAGTGCTAAACTTTACTCATTTCTGCTTTCCAAAGATACAGTTTTCACAAAAATCAAGTTTGCAATTCTTCAAGCCTCTCAGTAAGCCTCTGTTAGCAAGTATGGACATCCCTTTCTCACTCATGTGACCAAGTCTCATGTGCCACAATCGTGTAGCGTCATTCTTCTTAGAGGAAAGAACAACAACACTTCCACTTACTATGCTTTCATGCAATATGTAGATCCCTCCGTGTAGCTTTGCTTTCATCACCACCATCGAACCGTTGAATACCTTCAATAAATCTCCCTCGCCTACAAATTTGTAGCCATTTTTAGCTATGGTGCTCAACGAGATCAGATTTCTGCCCAGTTCTGGTATGTGCCATGCATGGAGCAATATACTAGTCCCATCATTTGATTTGATTATGGCTTGTCCTTCACCTACCACAGGAATTAATCTGTTGTCTCCTAGTCGAACATTTCCATCCATATTTTTTGTAGGAAATGAAAATATCTTTACTAGGTGTCATATGAAAAGATGCACCAGAATCCAAGATCCAATCGTCCCCATAGTTACCAGTGAACACAGTTAGAGCAGAACCAATATCTAATGTGGGCAGAATTTTTTGATTTCTCCTTCCTTTGTGGGCAACTTCTTCTAATGTGTCCTGATTGGTGACAATGGAAGCATTTTATAGATTTGTGCTTTCGAGACTTTGACTTCTATCTATTCTTGCTTGAGCTTATGGACCCTCTTTCTTGACTGTGACCTCTCATCATGAATAAACCATTGGCAGGATTGTTTGCACTGGATCCACTTACTAACTTCTGATGCTCCTTTGTCAACAGTGCATCTTTAACATTTTGCACTGTGATTTCAGATCTATCATATAATATGGTATCACAGAAATTATCATATGATGGAGGCAGTGACGTCAATAAAATCATAGCTTGATCAACATCTTCGACTTTTATTCCGGCTACAGCAACATCGGATATCATCCGATTAAAATCATCTATGTGGATTCTCATAGATTTATCTCCTGAATATTTAAATGTATACAACCTCTTCCTTTGGTACAACTTATTGGACAATGTCTTGACAAAATACTTTTTATCCAAGGCCTTCCACAATGAATCCGCAGTTTTTATCCATTACTTCTCGCAACACGTTGTCTGCCAGGCATAGATGGATTGTACTTCTTGCTTTTGCCTAGGGATGGCAATTTCCCCCAGCCCCGCGGGTACCCGCGGATTTTATCCGTGACGGAGGGCTTCGTGGGGACCCGTTAAGCCCCCACAGGGGCGGGGATTGAGGTACCCGCCCCATGGGTACTCGCTAAATACCTGCCACGTATAAAATTACCTAAATGTCCCTAACTATATATATAAGTTATAAACCTAAACCTAAGAATTAGAAACCCTAATTTCATTCTCACAAACTCTCGCTCTCTCGATACTGCGCCTCCTTCCCTCACTGTGAAGATCTCAAGTTCTCAAATCTCTACCTCCTTCTCTTTTTGCTCTGACGACGGCGACAGACGTGCTCGGCGACGACGACGGACCTGCTTGACGACGGCGACGGTGTGGTCAATCTCAATCTTTGGGCGGCGGCATGCTCAATCATTGCTCAACCTCTTCTCTCCCCGAGACGGCGCTGAGTTCGCTCCTCCTCGGCGTCCTCAACCTCGACGACGTGGTCAAGTGGTCAACCTCTTCTCCCTCGAAGGACGTCACTGTTCTGACTTCCTCGGCGACGGCTTGTCTCTCCTCCTCGGACGACGGGCGGTGTTGCAGTCTTCTCTTCTCGACGTGTTTCTCTTATCGGCGACGACGTGGTTTCTTTCTCCGGCGTGCTTGTCTTCTCCGGCGACGGTGAGTTTATTTTTTGGTTAGGATTTTATAATCTGTTCAGTTTTTGGGGTTTTTTTTTTGTTCAAATTTGTCTGCTGCTAATTCGTTAGTCTGCTGCTAATCTGATTTTAATTTTTTTGTTAATCTGTTAATCTATTCTATTTTGCATGTTTATGTACTTTCCAATCAATATACATAATGAGTTTGCATGTTTATGTATCTATCTACCAATTTAAGAAATAGGAAAGAGGGTTTGTAAGGGTTGGATTAAAAAAGGGGGTTTTGCCAAAGTTACCATGCAAAAGGCCTTTGCGATCATGGCAAGAAAACTTCAAGTGGAAGACATCAGGGGGCTTTGGTGGTTGACTCAACTCGGTTGAAACATCTTCCAATATTCCATTCAACAATAAAGAATCATTGAATTTATTTATTTGTTTGTTGTATCAGTATTTAGTCAATTAGTATGTTTTTAATGGTTGATGTTAAAAGAAAATATCAAAACATACTAACAAAGTATATATAATTGCCAAAATTATTAATCAATATAAATAATAGTTGTTGATCCTTGAATATTTTCCGCGAAGGGTAATGGTTTACATTTTATATTTGGCATTTATCTTTGACTTACTTCCGATCTGATTCTTCTCATTATCTATGATTTTGTTTCCTATATAATATTTCTCTTTGCAAAACATACACATTTTGGATTTGGGTTATCACTTATTTGTTTTTGTGTTCTCTATTTTTTATTCATTGTTTACTGAACTTTATCCATGATAAATAATCTGTTGTAATTCCCAAATTGATTAGTTAAATGGAGGGTTAATACTTTATCTTGCAAATTGAGTATGCTCTGTTAAATATTATTATTTATGCTTGAAAGTACAAATTATCTTTTCAGTCATGCTTTCAGTTGTAAACGAATTTTATATTTCATCAGTAAGCTGGATCCTCTCTCATCATGCTTATCACAAACCTATGTCCTTTTTATAACGTTTTTTAACTAGGGATTGCAATTTGTTTGCTTCTAATTTCAGTAATTTGTTAGTCTGCTACTAATTTGTTCAAATTTTTTTTTGTTCAAATCTAATTTTCATTGTCTTCTAATTTTTTTGTTCAAATCTAATTTTTTATGATAATATGTTGATCCATTTATGTATGTTTAATTTTTAGATTTTATCATGTCTTTTACTCCAAAAAACATCAATACTCAAGAACCCTTTACAAGTGAAAGTGAAACACAAGGTGTAGCAATGGCTATGACAGCTCATCAGATTGATGCTGCACCAAGTCCAGGTGAACCAGCATCAGAAACAGGAACTGAATGCTCAACTCAGCAATCTCCTGATGATGGTGATGGCCATGGCACTAAAAGAAAATTAACTTCAGATGTGTGGAATTATTTCAAGAGACAAAGGATTGACAACAAGTGGAAAGCTGTTTGCAACTATTGCAAGGCAAAGCTTCTAGGTGACCCGAAGCAAGGGACTTCACACTTGCGTTTACACTTCAAATCTTGTAAGCTTTGCACAACTCGGGACATAAGGCAAGCTTTTCTCAAGACAGACACATCACCTAGTGGTGAAACAGTTCTGGTGGGTTCATATGCTTTTGATCAAGAGAAAGCAAGAAAAAGCCTATGTAGGATGATTTGTATGTATGAGTATCCACTTTCCATAGTTGAGCATGTTGCGTTCAGACAATTCTGCAGCGATCTTCAGCCACCCTTTAAGATGATTTCTCGAAATATAATAAAGAGTGATATTATCAAGTTGTATGTAAGTGAGAAGGGAAAGATAATGAAGGGACTTCAAAATAATCGTAGTCGTGTTGCGATAACAACGGATATGTAGACTTCTAGCAACCAGAATAGAGGTCACATGGCAGTCACAACACACTTTATTGATGAATCTTGGACTTTGCAGAACATCATTATGAGGTAATATGTCTATTTTTAATATGTTGAATATATGTTTAATATGTATTTTTAGGTTGTTGAATATGTATGCTGAATGAATATGTTCAATATGTATGCTGAATATGTTTAATATCTATATTTAGGTTTATCTATGTACTTGCTCCGCATACTGCTATTGCTCTAGCTGATGTATTAGTTGAATGTTTGATGGATTTGGAATCTTGATAGAAAGATATCTACATTGACGGTTGACAATTGTAGCACTAATGATGCCATGATTGATCATATTTTGTCTAAGGTGTCACCTAGGCAGTTTATTTTGGGGGGAAAAGTCTTTCATATGCGTTGTTGTGCATATATTCTCAATTTAATTGTCAATAATGGGTTACTTATTATATCTAGTGCAATTGAAAAAGTGCGAGATAGTGTTGGATATTGGACTGCAACCCCTAAGAGAGAGGGAAAATTTAAGCAAACTTGTGAACAGTTGGGCATAGCTTTTGGTAAATCTTTGAGTCTTGATTGCAAAACTAGATGGAATTCTACATTTTTTATGCTTGAGGTTGCTATAGATTATCAACATGTGTTTATACGTCTAGCTGCCCGTGAATCTCAGTACAAGTCCTTACCAAGTGATGATGATTGGTATATGGCTAGGGAAATTTGTCAAAGGTTGAAGTTGTTTTATAGTGCCATTGAGTTGTTTTCTGGTACTAATTATCCCACCTCCAATATTTATTTTCCCAAGATTTGTCGCATCAAATTGACTTTGCTTGAATGGCAAAGTTGTGGTATTGAGATTATTGAACAAATGGCACTAAAAATTATTGCAAAGTTTGAAAAATATTGGGGTGCGATTAATGTTGTCATGGCTGTGGGAACTATTTTGGACTCTAGGTATAAAATGCTTCTTTTAAACTATTTTTTCCCTAAAATATAGGGATCAAGTGCATTTGATGAGATTGAAAAGGTGAAGAATTTTTGCCAAGATTTGGTTAAAAAGTATGCAAACAAGGATAGAGAAAGAGAAAGAGTAAATTTGTCATCAACTGCTCCAAGATCTACTCAAGGGGCCGGCGTGGATGAAGATTGGGAAGATAATTTTGCCTCATATGTTAATGAAGAGTCGGCATTCACTGATAAAAGGTCTGAATTGGATCATTATTTGGATGAGAAAGTGTTGCCTAAATAAAAAAATGAAGAGTTTGATATTTTAGGGTGGTGGAAGTCGTCAAATGGATTGAAGTTTTCAACCTTGCAACAAATTGCAAAAGATTTTCTTGCAATTCCAATCTCTACTGTTGCTTCAGAGTCATCATTTAGCATGGGAGATCGGGTTGTCACACCACACCGAAATAGGTTACTTCCGCTTACATTAGAGGTTCTAATGTACTGTCAAGATTGGTTTTGGAATAACTACAAAGGTAACATATTAAATAGAAACATTCTTTGTATATTATGATTGAATAATTTTATTAACTTTGTATTGTTGTTAACATTTTAGGGGGCTTCAACTTCAACAGCAAAATTGGACTATGAAAACCTTATTATACAAGCTCCTGACCCAGATGATACTCCATTGTAAGAATATATTTAAAGACTTTGTCATTGAATTAGTTTTATTAAATCAAATTAACTATGTGTAAGTAATTTCGATATTTCATCTAATCATTATTCTTTTTCTTATTACAGAAAGAAAGTACCATCACCACAGCTTAATTGGCCTATTGTTGTTGCATTTCATTTTCATTTTCATTTTCATGTTGGTTTTAATAATTTAATAGAAGTTATGTTTGTTTGGATGTTGGTTTTATTGAGGTTATGTTTGTTTGGATGTCATAAACTTGTGCTTGAATGTACTAATATTGATAATCTAAACTTTGTGTTGTAATAACTTTTTCGGTGTTATATTGAACTTTGTCTAGTTTAATTGTATGGTTAATTTAATTTTTAAAAAATTCTATTTAAATCCACGGATATCTACAGATATCCGTTTTCCCCGTGGGGATTCCCCAATGGATACCCGTCACGGATATGGGGCGGGGACGGGAGGCAAAAACATGAACGAGGGCGGGTGGCGGGAAAAGGGTACCTGTCCCATGGATACCCATTGTCATCCCTACTTTTGCCACTGTATCCGCCTTTTTATCATCAGACAATGTCTTTGGCAATTCTGATATTCCTTCCAACGCCTTCGCTATGCCTTGCTGATCTAGCAAAGCTTGCACCTTTAGTTTCCATAATTGGAAGTCATTGGAATCGTCAAATTTCTCCACTTAAAATTTTTGGATCGACATCTTATACCAAGGACAAATTCTTTTTCTGATGTGGAAGATCAAACAAAGTTGCAACCACAGAGCATACGAAGAATTAAACCTTCCCCCTAAAACCAAGTGACTCTGATACCACTTGTTAGGGATAAGATAGAGTCGAAGCGGAAGCCAAATAATTTATGTAGAGAGTAACGGAATTAATATCCCAACATAATAGGTCAAGAAAGAGAGAGAGTAATACCAATATTTTAACGTGGAAAAATCCCCTTAGTGAACGGGGCAAAAAACCACGGGCCAACACTCCGAAAAATATCCACTATATTAAAAGATAGTTACAATATAATGTACTACAGTGAGACACTCTTATACTACAAGTAGTAGTATCTAGTGAGTACTTGGGAGTATAATCAAACTCTAGTGTGTATCACACATAACCTTCATAATTTTATCACATTCTCTATAATATTACACTCACTATTATACAAGAGAACTCACTCTCACACAAGACAAGAAGTCTTTGAAAAAATGCTTCGTTTCTTGTTTTGTATTTTGTTTAATGCACTGGTGAAAGCTTATCAATGCTCTATTTAGAATGCACAAGAATGCACCATAGCCACACAATAGAAAATCTATTTTAGTGGCTCACGTTAGAGACCAACTACTCCACTACATTGTGCACAAAGCACTAACAACAATATAATAATAAAATGCAAGTCATATTAACAAACTTATTCTTTCATCTAGAGAGGATTGATTAGTCTTCGTATAAAACTATCATCCATGTAAGATAATTAATATATTAATTATATTGAGGCTAATCATTAGCATATGATGAACTGTACTTAAGAAAGTGGGATCCAACAGAGAGAAGTGTGGATGGAAGAGAATGGTTTGGGATAAGGTGATTCGACGACACTTTATTTTAATTTGGAATAATATGGTAATGAACATTTGATCAATGCAGAGATATGCCAGAGTTGAGAAAACTACACAGACACACGTGCGTTGCTTAATTTTATTGTATGGTGTTTCCTTGGCACTCCGCACTTTTCATTGGAGGTAGGTGTGTTGTGTACCAAGCAAATCTTTGTTGAAATGTCTCCGAGATTTTGCCATTAGAGACGTTCACATTCATAATTATGCCACTTTTTGAAAACGTCATAACTTATATCCCCATTTTGATTCAGCCTCAATTTTGTTGACAATATACTTAAAATATAAAATTACTTCTAAGCTAAGCAATAAAATATATATGTGACACTACGAGTGAATTCTTGCCTTTAATCGGGCTCAAATATTTGTGTAAGTGACAAAAATCTTTACCAAGCTTATTATTATCTCATGTGTTAATAAATGTTATCATACTCACCTAAGTATTTCTTAAAGGAGGAAAGAATTTTGCTTACGTCTAAAGAATTTTTGAAAGGGTCATTTAAAATTAAAATTGTGGTAACTTTGACCTCTCTTTGTTCAAGCATATACTAATTATGTATACAACACTAGCCTCTCTTAACTATAAACATATTTGTTAATAACAACTATTATATGATGAATGTATACAAATGTTTAAGGTATAAAGCAGCAAGAAATAGTCAAGCACATCATATAGAATAGAACTTAACAATTAAATTACTGACAGAACAATCTGATGAGGATATATATTTCTCTAAAGAGCTGTAACGAACGTAGCTAAATTAATTAAGACCAACTCCAAGTATACTACTAGTAGTAAGAGTTAAACTAGGTCAAAAAGTCAAAGGGGCGGTTTCATTACAAAAACTCTTTGACTAGTTCGTTCTTATCTTGATTATTCCATTTTGAACATTCAACCTCTACTATTCCAAAACGCTGCAACATAAATCCCCTCTTTCTGTGTATATATATATATATGCGCGCTGAAACACATCATTACAAAATTCCCATTCATTCCACATCCAAGCAAGAGTTTCGTTAACACCAAATTGAATTCAATTCAAAGAAAGAAACATGCAGACAATAATGCAAAGCGCTAGCAGAATACGAGAGCAAGAAATGAGACCTTCAACTTCAACTTCAAGTCCATACTTTCCAGAAGAGAGCGACGCCATACAAGATGGTACAGCTTATCCAGCAGCATCAAAGAAACGGGTGATTAGGCTGAAAAAGGTTTACTCAACCAGAACCCGTGGCCGCTCCGGTCCGCTGTCTTCGCTGGCTCGGAAGCTTGGTCGCTTCAAAGTCCGAACAGTAGTTGTACAAGAAGACACTACAACCGATGATGACAAATGACAATTGAATAATGGATCACTCTTCTATATATATCCAACTCTGTACATATATATCCTACTCACATTTTTTTAGTTAACCTAATTAATTCTTTTATTTATTCATAACATAATGTTCCACCCATTGTATTCAATTATTATCATTCCCTTATTATATAAGTTCATGATTCATTTATCACTTTTTTGCGTTCAATAATTAAATTTTTTTTTTTGACGTTATCGTTCTACAAATTTGATCATATGAGAATTTTTCGAAAATATATTCTTAGATCGATCTAAATCAATCAAAGAAAGATGGTTTTGTAGTTGTTGTAAGAAGACTTTATATTAGGTGTTCCTTTTGTATCTTAATTTGGTTACCATGGAAGGCAGAATCAAGCATAGTAGTCAAACATTATACATGGCATTTTAGCACATAAAAAGAAAAGAAAAGAATTGAATTGAACATAAAAAGAAAACACATGCATGAAATTGGAGAATGGAGAGTAACCGCTATCAAGGAAAGGTAAAGTGTCAACGTCGATATATAATAGTGAGTGATTTCCATGGTTGATGGCACGTCATCATCATTTGAAAATTCCATCCGATTGAGAATGACACCTCTACCAATTAAGAGTATATGGTGTGCTTGAGAAATTCTTTCATGCTTACGTCTTTTGTTTTTAAGCAGTATATATTATAAGATTATTCTGGAATTCTGAAGAATAAACCTAGCTAGCTTGGTGCATGAAGTGAAAATTATTCATTAACCTCCATAGATATTATTGATCAACACATTACAACATATATATATGACAGTAAAAGCATAGAGGTGCAAGCTAATAATAAGAGCACGAAGCATATACCTCAACACAAAGAGGTACTGTACATTAGGGACGGATCAAAAAACAAGCCAATACAAAGGAGAAGGAAGGCACTCCTGCTATCATGCATAAGTTCATAACTTATAATAATTACGGTCACCTTTCCTCCTTATTTATTTACCTTATTAATATTATTATTAGGTAATTTTACGGTTAATTATATATGAATTATTAAGTTTGGTCACTTTAATAATTTGATATATTTATGCCAAGACATGGGAATATGTATGCATGTCATGGGAAATAAGGGTAACTCCAGAGGTGTGGATCTTCCGGCGTGTATTCCGGTGCAGTGGCGTAGTCATCGGCAACGTGAAAACGAGGAGGGCTAAGGAGCATTCCTTGAGCCATATTCAGCAGAACATTAGGCATATCAAATATCAAGTCCTCATCCACAAACGGCACCTCTTGATGCTCCGCCGCAACGCCATTGGCGGTTCCCTGCTGGAGGGCGTCATTGGCGGCGGCGAGAGCAGCAGCCGCACTAGCAGCGGCGAGTTGAATATCGCGGGGAGAGGAAGAGTCAGGGACAGGGAGGGAAGAAGCGGAGTCGGGGAAGTTAAGGATTGCAGCGTTACCCTTAAGAGCAAGAGCGGCGACATCATAAGCAATAGCAGCCATTTCAGGAGTGGGGAAAGTGCCGAGCCAAATCCTTGTAGGTTTCTTGGGCTCCCTGATTTCAGACACCCATTTCCCACTGCTCCTGCGCCTCACTCCTCGGTACACAGGGTGCCGACCGGTCACCCCGCTGCTGCCTCCTGCAGATGAACAAGTGTTGTTTGAACGCATGATGAGTTTGTTGATGAAGCAGTTGGCGGTTGGGGGAAGCCATTTTATTGGGAGGAGTGATCATGAGGAAAGTGCAGACCAGTTAGTTAGTTAGTTGTAGGGAGGAGGAGGAGGAGGATGGAGGGTGCTAGCTAGCTATGGTGTGTGGAGGATTCAGGGTGTAAGCCAGCTTCGTCATGGAAGTTACAGCTATTCTCTTTCATTGTAACAGTCAATTAGATTAAAGAAAGCTGCACTGCCACTTAATTATCCAGCTATTATTATCTCACTGTTACATTCATACTCATACTCTGTGTATTGCGTCTAATCAGAGAGTCGTTTTCAATATTGCACGATATAATGCAATGAGGAGTAAGTGCATGCACTTACTTAATAAATAAATTCTACTCACAAATCAAGTATTATCACTTCCTTCACCAACAATCCCGCCCACAAAGGAACCAACTTGAAACCAACTAACCCCTCTTATTATATTCCATAATTATTAACATTTAACATTAATAGCAACTAGCCTCAAACCAGTCTTTCTGCTTTCTTCTGGAAACTGCTTATCACACAGTTTTCAGTGGAAGCCATATATATCTTTGCTGAAATCGATACAAGTTTAGGCTCCACAAAAATAACATCCCTTCATTCATCCTATCATATTTAGCAGTAACAATAGGGTATATTTGGACATTTGGTGCACTTGCTAGTACAAAACTAATAGAATCAAAGTATGAGACCAATTTATACATAAGACCTAGGGGTCAAATTTTGCTTTTATATAGTATTTAGTATACATGTTATTGAATTATATAATTACAAATAAAAAAATAAATGCCTGATAAAAAATAATAACAGCGTACATAATTATCCACTTTAATAATAATTATAACTTGTGTAATAAAATGTATAATATTATTATCTATCTGTTGTATTTTGCAAAATATGATATTGCACTTCTCTGTAATATATAACATTAGATAAGATCCCTATCAACGTGATAAATTATTTAAAGAATACTTAGAAATTAGATTGGTTTTACATAACTCTAAATATAAGTTTTTCTTAAGTTTTTTTTTTTTTTTTTTGGTTAACGAGGTCAATATAAGTTACGTAAATTTTCTTTTATT
>JASCZI010090863.1:0-17411 GCA_036250425.1 Stylosanthes scabra
ACTACCTCATGCTGGGTGAACAGAGCTCCTCACCCTTAACAATGGAGTAGTTTAGCCTTGCATGATAAAAACTAAAACCTAAAATTGAAGTAAAGTAACGTGTGTATCCTGTGCTGGGATCAATCTCCCTTTTTATATCATACTCACTAACTAAAAATCAAATTAAAGTCTAATCATATCCTATTCTAATCCTAATCTTATCTAATTCTAATCCTAATCTTATCTTAATCTAATCCTAATCTAAATTCAAATCAAAATCTAATCTTATCTTAATCTAATCCTAATCTTATCCTAATCTTATCTTCTATAGTTACAAAGCTTTATCTTCTTCTCTTGATCTTCAATCAATCTTATCTTTGATCTTTCCAATTAAGCCCTTGATTAATGAGTGAAATTGATGCCTAACAACTTGGATTGGACTGGCAATAGAGAAAATTGGACGTTCTTGAATTTAGACTCCCACGTATGACGTGAACTACCCACGTATAACGTGGGAGTTCTGTCTAATCTTGCTTCTTCATGCCTTGGTCCTCACGTATGACGTCCACCTCCACGTATAACGTGTGGATTCTGTCTCAAAATGGCTTCTTTGGATGTTAACTCCCACGTATGACGTGAGAGTCCCACGTATAACGTGGGCTCTCTGTCCAAATTGGCTGTTTCTCTTTTAATTCCCACGTATGACGTGAGCTCTTCACGTTATACGTGGGCTTTAACACTTAGCCAAATCTCTCTTTTCTTCTCTGCTTCGTTCTCCTTTCTTCAATCCTCTTTATTTGATCTTTAATCACCTAAAACTCTTAGTGAATTCTCTAAAAACACAAACACAACTCAAAGAACATCAAGTTTGTTTGATTGATCAATTAATAACAATAATTCACCAAGATTATCACAATAATTAATGAAAAATTGAAGCTAAAAACAACCCAAGATGCACACGCATCAGCACTCTTGTGACGCCGTTGGCTGGCTTCATTTCTTGTTGTTATCATGGTCTCTGCTCATCCGTCTCTGGCCATGGCGTGCGTCTCCTGCCCATCCATTACATCGTTGCTTCAATTTTTCTCCAGATCTAGCGAATTGAAATATGGAGGCAGGGAAGAGGTTGTTCGATGATGTGAGAGAAGAGATATGGACAGAGTGAGAAAGGGAGGAAGGATGCAAGTGAAGAGGAGAGAGTGGCTGAGAGGGGCTTCACATGGCGGTGCAGTGTTGACCGAGTGGTACTGAAAGTTGCAAAGTAAGAGAGGGGTTGTTTCAAACAAAGAGGGAGGAGAGAAAGAAGGAAAAGAGGGAAAAGTGTTTTACTGTTTACCTTGGTTGGTTGAGATTGGAAGCTATGGAAATAGTTGAAGAAGGAGAGAACAATTATTAGTATCGCATTTTTGTATTTAAAAGGTAGTTTTAAAACAAAATTAAATCTTAGAATTATTTTGAAGGAAAAAAAATTTAAAAGCAATTTTGAGTTTGCTCCAAATCTCTTAACGACCAAAAGAGTATTTATCTCCTATTTTAAGTTTGAATTAAACAATATATATAGCTCAATTACCTTTGCATATTGCATCTTGAACCTTGTATCTATTGCAACTGCAAGGTTGTTAAGCTTGATCCATTACATTATAAGTAGTAGTCGCTTCTAGACATTTTGTCACAAAAGAATTAGGTTTTTTTCCCCTCAAAACAATTCATTCTTTACTAGCCTTTATAGAAAGTAATAGAATATAGAATTAATTGTTTAACAAAAACAATCGACTGATTCAATGAGTTGATTGTTTATTTTGGAGACTGATTCAATGAGTTGCTGAAATTTCAACAACCATTTTCTTTAAAATTCATTATTACTTGAATCTTTTTTGCATGGATCCAACAAAATAGTCCAACAATCAATTTGTAAAAAAGATTTAATTGATTCTTTGCCCTTTTCTTGACAATCGTTAATCGTTATCTTTTAAAAGATCTAAACTAATGTATGTGTTTCTTAAAACATTTGTTTATGAAATCGTTTTTAACATATTTTTCATGAAAACGTATACTTTTATAAACATTTTAATTAACACATATAAGAGAAAAGATAATTAAGGTATGATGATTCTTAACCAGAACTATCTAAGTGTTATACGCATACCAATTCTTTATTATTTTGGACTTCGCTTTCTTTTTTATTTTATTATTTTTTTCCCATTTTTCTTGTTGTGATATATCTTCAAATAAAACTATATTCTTAAAATAGTTGAGTAGTTCATGCATATGTATATATATAGTTATAATTTCCCTTAAGATTCATGTATATAATTACATTTATTTAAATCTATTCAAATAAATTAAAATTTTATGTAGCATGCTAATGATACATAGTTAGCTGTTAAGTCCCGTATTGGATTTAAAAAATAATTTTAAAAAAAGAAAACGAAAAAAGATATTAGAAGATGAAATAATATGACAATAATGGAAGGGGAGAAGAACAGAGATGTGTATGTTGCTTCATTCTTTCAACTTTCAAGCAGTACAACTTCTCTGCATTTATTTATAAATTTGAGAATGTACGATGATCTTAGCAAACAAACGAAAAAGTTATTGCAACTTTATGAAACATTTAATTTAAATAAATTGTAATTCATTTTTGATAAACTACAATTTACTTAATTATTTTATAACCATACAATAACTTTTCTAGTTTTAGACATTGTAACGGTTTTATTAATCTTCACAATTGACAAAGTGGTAGTTAACGTTAAGGTGGCCCTTCTGGTGTCCGACTCCATTGGTGTCTAATTCTTTGAACACATTAACATCCAAGTCAAGGCCTCCATTGCCGCACAGATCCACCACTCTCACCGTTCTTGAAGCTCCTGTTGCAGTATTTGTTACCTGTGGATGACAATATTGTATATTGTAAGTTTTGTCTATTTTATAAAAAATTATAATTAAATTCTTAAATCACTAAAATAGTAAAATGTTAAAAGAAATTATTTTCTTGTTAGAAATATAACCATTCATTTATATTTTCTTTTCAGTTTAAGCTTTTAGAAGTGGTATCATGATACAAAAGATAATTTAAGGATTTGTCTAACATAAACCAAGTTCATCATAGATCAAATAAAATATTTTCAAATTAGTAGTTGAGATTTTTTCTGCATTATTATTATTATTTCTAACTCAACAATTCATTTATGGTCAAAATATTCCAATGGTCCATGATAGATCTGTTCTATTATAGACTTATCCGTAATTAATCCTTGTTGAACCTCAAAAGAAAGACTTTAACGTAAGGCAAAATAAAAATAAAGGAAAGAAAAAAAGCTCATGCAAAACTTCACGAAAAATCAAAAGAAAAAAAAAAAAAATTGTGTGAGGAAGCGTCTGAGATACATGGTTATTCATGTGGCCTCCTTCTGTCAGGTTAAGCTCTCGCGAAAAATAGTCTGTTGACATCTTCATATTATTATTAATAATCTTATATTTTTAAAATAGTACATTGATATATTTACAATTTCATATTATTTTTAATTAAATATTAAAATTTTCAAAATAATTGTTCAATAAGAGTGAAAAATATTATGTGTTTAAAAAAATTAACTATTATATATTTATGTATATTCACATGTGTTATTTATTTTATTTTTATATATATTTTGTATTTCAATAAATATATATAAATAATACGAATAATTGATTTAACTATTGAATTTTTTGGTACATTCAACACGTAGAAAATATGGGACAACAATGTTGATATTATTGTTAGGTATGGAAATTGGATTTTAAGTATACGACTTAGAAAAACAAAATTGCATCTGAAATCACTTAAATTAAATAATAAAAAGAACGTACATGAATACACTTCCCACAAGAAGGTTTGCCATGGGTGCCAGCAGGGCCACAGAAGGCAGTCCAACCGTATTTCTTGCGCCATGCAAGGGGCTTCTTAGCGTCCCAGGTGGAACAGAAGCCCTTAGCGGTGTTCAAATCCCAACCGATCATATGAGGATTGTACAAATGATATGTTGCTCTCACGTTGTTAGCACTCTGACCATTTGTCAACATTGCAGCCAACATGCACCACGCACACCAAATGAACACTAATAACATCGTGTTCCATGGGGTTGTTCTTTGATCCATTCTCTAACTCAAACCAATCAACTTTGAGATCTTATTATAATTTTGTGTTTTGGGTTGATGATGAATGTTATGCACACACGGTATTTAATGCGTGCTTCTATTTATAATCATAACTATTGCAACAATATTGCTAATAATTCATTTTTCTATATTTTTCAATTTGATTTTGCCTTTTGTGGTAGCGTATGTGCATAGTTTAATATGTATTATTTTATCAATAGTTATAGATGTATGTACATCAATTTTATTCGACCAAATCATTTATTATATATTAATTAGAAGACTATTTTAATATTAAATAGAAGCTCATTGTTTTCATATTATTTTTTTACTATTTAATATTTAAATAATTTTTTATTTGACAAAAAAATAAATAACTTAGTGTTAAGTGTATATGCTATAATAAGCTAAGAAGCTTGGCTATTGACTTTTGCGTTTGTAAATTGAGTGGCTTAGTGTTAGTATAAATAGCTAAACCATTCTGTTAGTTGTAACTAACTGTTCATTCAATGAGATATATTACACATTGCTTTTACTTTCTCTCCCTCTTTCTTACTTTCCCTTTTCTTCTTCTTCCCTGTTTCTAGGGATTCAGTTTTCAGAGCTTCGTTCTCTTCTTCCTTCTCTTGAAGCTATTTCTTGTGTTCATCTAAAGAATACTTTATATGGTATCTAGAGCTGCGTATCCAAGATCCTGATGGCGTTGATTTCTACTACTCTCCTCAATAACAAGAACGGTCTTGTGCCTCTCACTAACAAGCTTGACGATGGGAATTTTTACATCTGGAAGAAGAGTGTGCTTCTTATTCTAAGGACTCTCAAGCTTCAAGATCATTTCTCTTCAGATAGGATTTCTCCTCAATTCGAACCTGTTTCGTCTTCAGAAGGTGATTCGGGATCGGTTAACAAGAACAGTGGTGTTGATGAACCTGCTGCAGAACCAAAGAAATCATCTACTCCCAAGCATCAAGTGCTTCAAGAATCGGAGAAATATGGAGAATGGATGCAAAATGATTGTGCTTTGATGACATGGCTAGATGCATCAATGAGTCTAAGCTACTAGAATAGAGTGGTTCATTGTGCTACATTTGCTGAAGCATGGGAAACCCTCAATCATATCTTCACATCTTCATCAGCAACAAGAATTCAGAGCCTCAAAGATCAGCTACGAGCAACCAAGAAAACTGGTACCATTACTGAATATTTTCAAGCTATTAGGAAAATAGTTGATTCATTACATTCAACTGGACATCCTTTCACTGATTCTGATCATATCCAAGCCATTATAGATGGCTTACCTGATGAGTATGAGGTTTATGTGGCATCAATCTTGTCTCGATTAACCATTTTTCCCATACCTGAAGCTGAATCATTCTTGTTAGCCTCTGAAAATCGTATTAGTAAAAAGAATCAATCTTCAGTGGCTGTTGCTCATGTTGCACAAGCCTCTTCTGATCAAGGACAATCTTTAGGAAGGGGTAATGCTGATAGAAGTAATAGAGGTGGCAGAAATGGCAGAGGAGGAGGAAGATTTCAACAATCTCGCCCTCAATGCCAACTATGTGGCAAACTGGGACACACCGTGCAGACTTGCTACCATAGGTTTGACCCTCATTTTCAGAGCCCACCACCCAATCAAAGTCAAACAGTTCCCTACTCCAACTCATATCCACCACCACCACCTACTACCTTTCATCAACCAAGAGCTTACTTAACTGCACCATCAGTGAGTCAAGATTCAACTTGGTATGCCGATTCGGGGGCATCTCATCATGTTACTGCCGAACACAGCAACATTCTTCAACATTCAGACTCGAATCAGACACCAGATCAACTATTTGTTGGTAATGGAAAGGGAGTTCCTATGTTAAAATCTGGTCTTTCTTATCTTTTAGATAAATCCACTAATTCTTGTTATAAGTTGAATAACCTTTTATATGTACCTTCTATTTCTTCGAATTTGATTAATATTTCTAAGTTTGCAAAGGACAATCATGTATTTTTTGAGTTTTGGCCTAAAACCTGTATCATTCGTGATCAGGGTACTCGGGAGCCACTTCTTCAGGGCAAAGCTAAGGGAGGCATCTACTGTTTTGACAGCCACTTCTTCAGGGCAAAGCTAAGGGAGGCATCTACTGTTTTGACAATCTGTAAATTCCATACTCCAATCCCTTGGCTTAGTTCTGTAATACACAAATGTCAGATTCTTTAGGACATAAAACTGTTTCATTTACTACAAATACTTGTATTGCTAATCCTACTCTTAGAACTCAGCATAGTACTACTGCTAGTCCACAGAAGGTTTTTCCTTCAAATCAAATGAATAAAGCCTCTTTTTCTGATGTACCTATAAATGATAAAACTCTTTCTCCTAGTAGCTTACATTTAAATAGTTCTGCTGTGACTGATATGTTTTCTATTTCTGATAACTGCATATCTTCCAATACTGCTACTGCTAATATGATTAATGATAATTATGATATTACTGCTGGTAGATCAAACCTGCCTCTTGCTAGAAATACTTTACCACATTCAGCTGAATTATGGCACAAACGTTTGGGTCATTGTCATATGAAAAGTGTATATCCTGTTATGAATGCATGCAACATACCACACACTAACACTGATAAAAAATTGTGTGAATTCTGTTCTGTCTCTAAAATGCATCAGTTACATTTTCCAACATCTCTGACCAGTTATCACACACCTTTAGAATTGGTCTTTGTAGACATTTGGGGCCCGACTCCTTTTATTTCTCATGGTGGACATAGATACTATATTAGCTTTATGGATGCTGCTTCTAAATATGTTTGCTTATTTCATTTGAATAAAAAATCTCAAGCCTTGATTGCTCTTCAAAGCTATAAAGCTTTCATGGAGAATCAAACAGGCTTTAAATTAAAGGCCCTTCAGAGTGACAATGGTACTGAATTTACCTCCAATGCTTTTAAAAACTTTTTAACTGAACATGGTATTTTACATAGGTTTGCATGTCCTTATACTCATCAACAGCAGGGCAGCATAGAGAGAAAGCACCGGCACATCACAGAAACTGGGCTTTCTCTTCTTGCCACTGCTGCTATGCCTCTCACTCATTGGGATTCTGCTTTTGTTATTGCTATCTATCTCATAAATCGTATGCCTACTCCTGTTTTAAACATGCTAACACCTTTTGAGAAACTTTATCATAGAAAACCTGACTATAGTCTTCTAAGAATTTTTTGTTGTGGGTGTTATCCATATCTTAGACCATACCACAAACATAAATTTGATTTTAAGAGTGAGTTATGTGTTTTTCTTGGTTATGATGCAAATCATAGTGGCTATAAGTGCCTCTCTAAAACTGGTAGGATATATTTCTGCAAAAGTGTTCTTTTTGATGAGTCTATTTTCCCTAATAACTCTCTTTTTCCAAGTTCAAGCTCACTTAATTCCTTTTCTGCCAAGTCTTCTTCTTCTGCTGCAGGTTTTATCCCACTTCAGCAGCGACCTAATGCTACTCCTCCACATATGGAAGCCATGCAACATGGTACCTCAGGGAATCCCCCAACCTCATCCTCCTACATCAACAGCAACTGGCTCCTCACAGCCCTTTACTTCATCATCTGATCCAGCAAAATCTGTGGATCAATCAACACAACTTGTTTCTGCAACCAACCAGGTTCCTATTAGTAGCATAGAAATTGTTTTGCCTATGCCTCATACTGTTGATGAACCTATTATAACTAATCCTACACCTAATATTCATCACATGAACACTAGGTCTAAAACAGGATCCTTAAAACCCAAAAGTCTTGTTGCTACAACTGATAAGGGTGTTGATTACACTACTACTATTCCTAAAACTGCTAAACAGGCTCTTCTTGTTCCTGAGTGGAAACAAGCCATGGAATCCGAAATTAGGGCCTTAAATAAATGTCACACTTGGGAATTAATTACTCCCCCTGCACATGCTACTATTATACAATGTAAATGGGTCTTTGCCTTAAAAAGAAATCCTAATGGAGACATAATCCGATACAAGGTAAGACTAGTAGCAAAGGGGTTCCAACAAAAAGAAGGCATTGATTATGAGGAAATATTTAGTCCAGTTGTAAGACCTAGTACTATTAGAATAGTCTTGTCTATAGCTCTAACTCAAGGTTGGGTCTTACGTCAATTTGATTTTGATAATGCTTTCTTGAATGGTAATTTAAATGAGATTGTTTTTATGCAACAACCCCCTGGTTTTGTCACAGCTGATTCCAATAAAGTTTGTAAATTGCATAAAGCCATCTATGGCTTGAAGCAAGCTCCTCGGACATGGTATCAAACATTGGCCCTCACTTTACAGAATTTTGGATTTAAACATGCCACTCATGATGTGGCTTTATTTATTAGAAATATAAATTCTGAAATTACTTATCTCCTTGTATATGTAGATGACATTGTCATTACTGGATCTAATAGTGCTGCAATTCAGAAGTTGATATGCCAATTACATTCTGTTTTTCCTCTAAAAGATCTAGGGAAATTAAATTATTTTCTTGGATTAGAGGTAGATCATCTTGGCTCTCAACAGCTGTTGCTAAGCCAAGCTAAGTATACTAGAGATTTGTTACAAAAATTTGACATGACTGAGGCAAAACCAATGCCCACTCCAATGAATTCTACTACCAAGTTATCTTCTAATGATTCTGATTTATTTGATGAACCTAAAAAGCACAGGTCCATCATTGGTGCTCTTCAATACCTTACTATCACAAGACCGGATATAGCCTATTCAGTGAACAAGTGTTCACAATTCATGCAGCAGCCAACAGTTCAACATTGGAAGGCTGTTAAACGGATTCTTAGATACTTGCAAGGTACAGTTACACAAGGAATTATGTTTTCTAAATGTTCTGACTATCGCATTCTTGCTTTTTCAGATGCTGATTGGGCTTCCGATGTTGATGACCGAAGAAGCACAAGTGGTTTCTGCATCTATCTAGGCTCCAACTTGATCTCGTGGAAGTGTACAAAGCAGACAAAGGTCAGCCGTTCAAGTACAGAGGCTGAATTTCATGCCATTGCTTCAACACAAACAGAAATCATGTCAATCCAATTACTCCTGAGAGAACTTCAGATACCATAGCCAATTCCACCAACTACATACTGTGATAACATGAGCTCATGTTACCTTGCTGCAAATCCTGTTCTTCATGGGAGGAGTAAGCACTTGGAAACAGATTTGTTCTTTCTTAGAGAGTTGGTGAACTCAAAACAGCTGTTTGTAACTCATATCAGTGGTCTTGAACAAATAGCTGATATTTTTACAAAACTTTTAGGAGCTGCATTGTTCAATAAGTTTAGGATCAAGCTTAGACCAGGTTTAAAACCCCACTCTAAGCTTGAGGGGGGTGTTAAGTGTATATGCTATAATAAGCTAAGAAGCTTGGCTATTGACTTGTGCGTTTGTAAACTGAGTGGCTTAATGTTAGTATAAATAGCTAAACCATTCTGTTAGTTGTAACTAACTGTTCATTCAATGAGATACATTACACATTGCTTTTACTTTCTCTCTCTTTCTTACTTTCCCTTTTCTTCTTCTTCCCTGTTTCTAGGGATTCAGTTTTCAGAGCTTCGTTCTCTTCTTGCTTCTCTTGAAGCTATTTCTTGTGTTCATCTAAAGAATACTTTACACTTAGTTAAACTACTTAGTTGGACAAAATAGATATAGTCTTAACTTTATCCAATGATATTTACATCATTGTATTCATTTGATTATTATTATTATTATTATTATTATTATTATTATTATCATCAAGATTGCCTCATGATAAACAGTTTCGAGTATGTATATATTTCATGACCTCCACGAACAAAGGTTGAGAAATTTTTATATTTTTTAAAGCATATTTAATTAGTGTTTGAAAAGCAATTAATTTCAAGTAATTGACATGCAACCATTCATTTTTAGTTTCTTAGCGATCTAAATTTTAAATATTATAAAGAATTGAAAGTGGATACTATAACGAAGATTCTATAAGTATTTCATGAGAAAATCATACTGAAATTTAGACTTATTTATCGATGGGGTAATATTAGTTTCACTACAACATTCTCGTTAGATGCGGTTTTTGAATGGGCTGTCAATCTTTTGATTTAGTGGCGGTTATAGCAAAACTGCCGCTAAACGGGCGCGGTTCTTATTTCTGTTAGGGTGTTTAGCGGTGATTTTCAACGAACGCGTGATTATCAGATTTATGTGTGGTGTTTAGTGGTGGTTTTTGAACTTGTTCTTTTATGGCTATTGTTTTCTAATCACTTTAGTTGTTTAAGTGTCTAATTTATAATTTTCATAATATATATTTACACATTAATAATATTTTTTCTATTAGCATGATTATTTATTTTAAAACACTATGAATAAAATTTTTATTTAAAAAACCAATAAAAATAATTTTTACTTTAATTTTTATGAAATTCTATAATCATGCAAAAAATATATTACACAAGCACAATCAACATAATATTTAAAATTAAACAATTAATATAAAATGTTATATGGCAATTAATTTTATATTTATTATGTATGACTTGGAGAAAAAGCTTAACGGAGAAACAAACTGCAAAAAACATATAATAAAGTGATTTCATCCAAGTTGAATAACTATCTCTAATAATAAATCTATTTGTATATAACTTAATGTGAAAAATGAGTTTACTAGAATCTAGTTGCTATTTTTCACATTATAATAAAAAGTTTAAATGATAAAAATAATATTTCACATCATGCAAATCTAATTAATTAAAAAGTAATGATTAATTTTTAGTGTTAACAAATTTTTTTATAAATAATAAATAAAATATAAACCGTAGATTAATTAGACCTCTTAATAAAAATATCAATAATTTAATTTACATCATTTAAAATAATGCACAATATGAATATTATAGAGACTTTTATATAAATAATTAGTATAGTGTTATATGGATGGAATGTTGGGTTGACTTGGTGAAAGACATGCATGTGGGAGGAGTTTGAACCCCTATGTCACGATTTCAAATCTCATTCATGTAACTTTTAGGATTAATTATTGAAAGAGGGAGTTTCTAGTGAGTAGCACCGCTGGTCTACTCTAGAGGAGCGCGTTTCAATAAAAAATAAATTCTTTAAAAGGTGGTGTTTAGCGGCGGTTATTCTGGTGGTCTTAAAAACCGCCGCTAAACCATTTAGCGGCACCCGTATTGGCGGCGGTTTTATAAACCGTTGATAATGGTTTTACAAAAATTAAGACATTCTTTCTAAACTAATAAAAATCTGACACATTATGAGAGGTAAATTACCATCTATTTTAAGGAGGGTTGGGTACAATACACTTTAAAAATATTACTGTTCAAGATAAATTCATTTATACTTCTAAATATACGAATCATTTGCTACATAATATCATTCTTATCATCTCATAATTTCTTGCAAATATGTTTTAAATTCTATTTTCAACTCAATCCAATGATGGAAATCAAAAGAAAATCGGAATATCGATTAAATTATTTCGTTCTAATTAATATTCTTATGGATTTTGTTTTTTTTACAATGAGTTTAATTATGAGCGTTGATGTAATATATATATATATTCGAATAAGACCAATAAAATTAAATTGACAAATAATAGTAGATTATATGACAATTGTTCAAAGAATGGACGATATAGGGTGCTAATAATACATTTTTTATATGCAATCAACCCTCGAACCTAAACTCTGCTATTGTAGACTTTTATTATTTTTGGCATCCAATTAGCCATTCCATTTTCATGGAAAAATTGATTGGTGGCGACTCCGAAATGGGTATGGCACTTTAGCAAAGATTATAAAGATTAAAAGACATAAAACACCAGGAAAATATAAAACATAAAAGATGAATAAATGTGGTTTATAGATATGTTTTGAAAGTGTTTAAGCTTCTTCAAAATACTAACCGACTTACTAAATTAAAATACTAAAATGATTTAGAAATTGTTATAAAGATGGTTTCTAAGTGGTTTTAAAAATATGTTTTTGAGATAGTTATTTGTAAAGAACTAAGTTTGAAAATGAAGAACTCTTTTTACTTGTCTTGGCCGAATTAATGGTGAATAAAATAATTAAGTTTTGATTAAAAAGTGCTCTTGATGATTTACCAAAAGTAAATAGTAATTTGATATCAAGTGTTTCAAAAATTCTTTCTTAGAACACACTTGGCCGAATTGAAGTTCTTTTAAAATGATAAATTTTTATCAAAGAATGTTGTTTAATCGTTCAAAAGTATATAAGAAATGTTTTAAGTGCTTAAATAAAAGTTTAGTAACAAAAATAAAAAGGAGTTTTCAAAAATGGCTATTCTATTTTAGGTAAGTAAGCTTATGCTTGTTCTAAAAGGTAGTTTTCTATTTTAAGAAAGTAAGCCAAAGCTTGTTTGAGAAAGTGGTAAATTATATTTCAATTGCGTGCAACAAATTTGTCGCGTGTGGATTTTCATTTAAAAATTTATCATAATCTAGTAAATTGCTACATACACTATGATTCGAATTTCAGACACATTGAGCTAACTTCAATCAACCCAAGTGAGGACATTCAATAATTCAATATATCATACCAACTACCAAGCCTCAAAGTTTCACGTAGCATAGAAAGCAACAATAAGTATGAAACAAAAAATTGCACTTCAGTTTCATGCATACTATGATGCATAATACAACTTCATTATTATTATGGCTATAAATTAATTTCCGTGGAAATAAGCGAAGCCTTTCTACGAACTTTGCTAACCCCAATTTATTTCTTAATTAATCCATTTTCAAGATGAGACCTTCTAATTCTCTTACGGATTATGCCCTTAATTACATGCATGAGACGAAAACTTATTAAGAGTCTATTATTATTCCGTCTATTTTATTTTAACTTAGTCATTAGCGCAGTCAACAAAGTCATAGTTGACTATAAGATGACCTTGTGCATTGCCATTTCCATCAGTGTCAAGACTTTGGAAGACATTAACGTCCAAATCAAGACCCCCATTGCTGCATTCATCAACAATTCTTGCTATTTGTACTGCTCCTGTTCTTGTGTTTGTCACCTGCAAAACCACGTAAATAAAATATAAAGAAAAGTCTAAAGAGAATGAAATTGTTCGCTCTTGCTATTTGTACTGTTCCTGTTCTTTTATTTTTAAAGTGCTGACTGAAATTGGTGTTATAGTATTAGTTTCTTAATATGGTTATTAATAAAATCATATGCAATTGAATGTATGCATCTATTGATTTACGGACTCTATTATTCCTAATAATTTATAAATAGTTTTTTATTTGAGAAAGTCTTGTTAACAAATATTAGGGAGACAATAAGAAGCCAATATCATTTGTTCTTCTTTTCTTTTTTTCCTTTCACTATTTACTATTTTCCTAATTACACTCATCGACTCCCTATTGGTCCCCTAACGTTGATTTCGTGATATTATATTTTTTATTTAAAATAATTTTGACTTTTATTGTGTATATTTAATTAACCTTGGTTAGTTAATTACTTTAGAGTTGATATCGGTTATTATAGAAAAAAGCAATAGTAGGAGGTTGTGAAATAACAAAAAATGAAAAGTAAATACCCTGAGACACCGGCCGCAAGAAGGTTCACCGTGAGCTCCGGCGGGGCCACAAAAGGCGGTCCAGCCATATCTGCTTCGCCATGACAGTGGCTTGTCAGCGTACCAAGTTGCACAATACACACTCTCAGCCATCAAGTCCCAGTTGTGCTGTTCAGGAAGGTATAAATTAAATGAAGCATACACATTTGTAGCACTCTGACCATACGCCAAAGTTGCTACTCCACACAACAATGACACAACCCACCAAAGCAAAGTGATCTTGCCCATCTTTCTCTTAACTAATTTCTTGATTATGCTTTTCCTATATATTGCAATTAAGTTGATTTGATTTATGCTGTTGTGATTGTGAATGGTAATAAGATAGATGGCTGCATTTATAGGGTTCATGTTAATAATGATTAGCCGGCATTGTTATTAGTTAGTTATTCTATATCTTGTTGGTAGGTAGCAACAAAGCAAAGCTCACACAAACTAATTAATATTGTTGCTTAGTTGTAATATCACATTGACTTTAACGCGACCAACTTGTCGTCGAAATCTTATGTATGTATATTATCAGACAAAACTATGCGCCACATAAACTTATGTGCGTTGTGAAAAAATCACTTGTGACTTATAAGGCCATAACATGATGTATGCTACATCTCTGAAAAGGTAAATTTGGAGAACAGTAATTAAGATGAAAGCCTTTTCATCACATAAGCAGGTGCTATATCTTAATCGTTTATTTTAATATGTATATATTTTAAAATTAAAATCAATAAAAAAATATTGAATTACCATATATTTTGAAACATTTAAAATGTTTCTTATTATTGGAACAGAAAATATGACTGAATGTTATTATATTTCATTATTGTTAAAGAATATTACAATGGGTAAAGTATTTATAGACACCTGATATCAATAGAGGTTTCAAGAATATCAAGAACCAATCACCTAAATCATACAATTCAGAACTAATACAACTATATGAATCAGACTAGAAACTAATATTCCTAATACCCTCCCTCAAACTTAGGATGGGTATGAACACAGCTGAAGTTTGCTACGAAACTTGTGAAAAAGATTTACTGAAACTGGCTTGGTAAGAACATCTGCCACTTGTTCTAATGATGGAATGTGTAGGACATATAATTGCTTATGTGTAACCAGATCCCTTAGGAAGTGGAGGTCCATCTCCCTATGTTTGCAACGAGTGTGATAGACAGGATTTTGAGTCAGCTGGCAAGTAGACTGATTGTCGCAATATATAGTTGGAGGAAACTTCTGCTCAATGTTGAGTTCTTTGAGTAGCTTCTGCAGTGACATGAGTTCAGTTTGAGCAGAAGCTACTGCTCTATATTCCGCTTTTATAGTGCTTCTGCTCAACTTGGTCTGCTTCTGACACTTCCAGCTCACAAGGTTGTTTGCCAGAAAGATGCAGAATCCGGTTACAGACTTTCGATCATCAATATCTGCTCCCCAATCCGCATCTGCAAAGCCAATTAACCTGTAGTTAGTACTCTTTGTAAAAATCAAACCTTCATTAACTGTACCTTGAACATAACGGAAAATCCGTTTAACAGCCTTCCAGTGATTTATGGTTGGACTGTGCATGAATTGTGACACTTTGTTAACTGAATAAGCCAGATCTGGCCTGGTGGTTGTCAAGTATTGTAGAGCCCCTACAATGAATCTGTACATTGATGGATCTTCAAAGGGTTCAGAATCTTGTTGGTAAAGCTTTAAAGAGGATATCATGGGAGTTGGCATGGGATTTACATTAATCATGCCAGCTCTTTCAAGAACCTCTTTGGCATACTTTTGTTGAGACAAGTGCATGCTGCCATCCTGCAAGTGATTGACTTCAAATCCTAAAAAATAGTTAAGATATCCCAAATCCTTAAGAGGAAAGATATGATTTAATTGAGAAATTAACAAATTTATTTCATTGGGATCATTACCAGTTACAACAATATCATCAACATAAGAGAGCAAATATATAACAGAGGTAGAAGTGTGTTTAATAAAAAGAGAAGGATCAGATTTCAGATTATGGAATCCTAATTTAACTAATGTTTCATGTAAAGTAAGAAACCAAGCTCTAGGTGCTTGTTTAAGGCCATAAAGGGCATTTTTCAGTTTGCACACCATATTAGGATTACCATTTGTATATCCCTCAGGTTGCTTCATATAAACCTGTTCTTTTAGAATTCCATTGAGAAAGGCGTTATTAAAATTGAATTGCCTAAGGACCCAGCCTTGAGTTAAGGCAATGGTGATAACAATTCGGATTGTAGATGGCCTAATAACTGGACTATATATCTCCTCATAGTCTAACCCTTCTGTTTGCGAAAACCCTTACCAACTAATCTAGCTTTGTACCTAAGAATATCACCCTTACTATTTCTCTTTATAGCAAAAACCCACTTATTATTAATAATAGTAGCTGCTGGTGGAGCAGTGACCAAATCCCAGGTTTTAGACTGTTGGAGAGCATGGAATTCAGCATCCATGGCTGCTCTCCAATGTGGGCATTCTAATGCTTGTCTAGCAGTTTTTGGTAAATCATTTACTAAGTCAATTGAAACAGTTTTCAAAGCTCTTGGTGTAGGATTCCTAGATTTTGATCTAGTGACCATTTGATGTGTATTGCTAGAATTAGTAATGGAAGTGGATAAAAGTAAGCATATTTCAATCCCACTAATTGGAATTTGTTGTGCTGAGGTATTGTCAGCAGTATTTGTAACACCTGCAGCAGAGTTAGAATCAACAATAGCTTCATCTACCAAAACCATATCATTATTAGCTATATTAGCATTAGACAAGTCAGCAATATCATGATGTTGAATAAGAGGGATAATAGTCTTAACAGTAGAATCAATAACAGCAGTAGGAGTAACAATTGGAGAAGTACAAGATGGAATAAATCAGAATATGGGAAGTTAGTTTCATCAAATATCACATTCCTTGATAAATAAAGTCTGCCATCTTTACTCATGCACTTATATCCTTGATGATTTCCATCATATCCTAAAAACAAACACTTTTGTGACCTAAACTTCAATTTATGCTTGTTATATGGCCTCAAATAAGGAAAACAAAGACAACCAAAAATTTTGAATTTTGTATAATCAGGCTTTTTATGAAACAGTTGCTCAAATGGTGAAATAAAACCCAAGCTAGCAGTAGGTAGTCTATTCAAAATGTATGTAGCTGATTGTACAGCATCTTCCCAAAATTTTAATGGCAGTTTAGCAATATCTAAAAGAAATAAAGCACTCTCTGTAATACTCCTATATCTCCGTTCAACAATTCCTTGTTGTTGATGTGTATAGGGACACGCTAATCTATGTTTTATGCCATGTAAATTCAAAAAATCAGTAAAGGCTTTAGACAAAAATTCCTTTCCATGATCAGATTGAAGAGCTTTTAATGTTTGTCCAGTTTGATTTTCCATATAAGTCGTGTAGTTTTTAAACACATCAAAGGCTTGTGATTTAGATTCCAGTAAATATACACAGATGTATTTGCTATAGGCATCAACAAAAGCAATGTACTATCTAAAATTAGATCTAGAAGTTACAGCTGCAGGTTCCCATATATCAACAAATACCAAATCCAAAGGTTTTGAATATATAGTACTTGAATCATGAAAGGGTAAAGCATGTATTTTACTAACAGAACATGATTCACAAACATG
>JASCZI010090863.1:17421-32443 GCA_036250425.1 Stylosanthes scabra
CTTTCTTTATCATTAATAGAAACACCACAACCCTTTAATATACGCATAACATTTTGTATATGAGCATGTCCGAGACGATTATGCCACAAATCAACAATATTTTCAGATTTAGTAGTGTGCAAAGCAACATTTTGTAAAGAATTATTGCATGCAGAAATTGGAGAAGTCATATTAATAGAATTTTCACAAGGCAAAACTGGACATGAGACAATTGATGTAAGAACTGAAGATGCATCCTTTTTATTAATATCAGAAATTTCAGAGTTACATGAATTGGATATATCAGCAGAAATGTAATCAGAGTCATGCAACCTAGGTGCAACAACAGAATCAGAATCATGTTGTAAATTGGTACTACCAACTCTCAAACTATATGCAAGGGAACTAGGTAAACTCTTCCTATTAGTAACAGATGGTGAAACAGTCAAGTTCTCAAAGGTATATATTCCTCCCTTAATGGTTCCCTGGAGAAGGAGGTCGCGTGTACCCTGATCGCGTATAAAGCAATGTTGAGGCCAAAACTCAAAGTAAACGTGATTATCAGAAGCAAATTTAGAAACACTGATTAAATTTTGAGTAATTTGAGGTGCATATAGTTAATTTGAGAGTCTATACCTAACATGTTTCTTATTATCTATCAATTCAGAATCACCAGAGTTTAGGATAGAGATACATGTTCCTTACCTACAAGGAGCTGATCTGTGGAATTTGTAGCAACTTGTGATGTGTGGAAATTGTTCGGATCATTGGTGACGTGGTGACTTGCTCCACTGTCCGGGTACCAGACTGAATCATGACTCTGTGGTGGTGCTGTCACATAAGCTTTTGGTTGGTGAAAGCTCGACGGTGGAAGTGGTGGTGTGGAGTTCGAATAGGGAATTGGTGCTGAGGAGTTCTGCAGATTCGAAGGCGGTGTATAATTCTGATCAAACCTATAGTAACAGTTGTAAGTACCATGACCGCCTCTGCCACAGATTTGGCAAAAGGTTCGTGAATTCTACCAAGAATTGCGTCCTCCTCGCTGAAACCTTCTGGTTCCCCGTCCTCGTCGGCCTCCACCTCTTTCACCAGAATAATATTCTTGTTGAGTGAGATGTGCCACTGGCAGGGGCTGACTCGAATTCTTGGTTCGATGTAGCATTTCATCATATGCAATAAGGAACGCCTCAGCTTCAGGGACTGTAATTGAGCCAAACCGTCCCATAACAGAAACAGTGAACCCATAGAAATTGTAGTCATCATCACTGATCTTGTAATCAAGAGAAGCCAAAGATTCAGAAATTGTATTCAATTTATTCAGATATTCCTCTACCGTACCTGTCTTCTTGACCCCTCTCATCTGTGATTTCAGGCTTTGGATGCGAGATCTGGATGTAGCATCAACGTAAAGATGAATCGTTGTCCAGGCCTCATGAAAACTGCGACATTCAAGGATCTTGTTCTGGTAGGGCTTAGTTATCAACGCCGCAAGCAAAGTCTGAAGGGCGAGGTCGTTCTGCCGCCATTCCTTGTACGCGGCAGATTCATTTGGTGTTGTTTCTGATGCCGATTTCGTGGAGTCAGCGGTTGGAGTAGCGGAAGAAACGGCCGTTTGCGACGGAGTCTGCGACGGATCAAGGTGCTTCTCAAGATTCGACGTCTGAATCGTGAGCCAAGCCTGATATTTCCAAGTGTGGAAATTTTTATCATCTAGCTTGTTCGTGAGTGAAAGAAGATCGGATTTGAGGGTGGTGTTTGCATTGGTTAGGAGTAGAGCCATTGGCGGAGGATTTGGGAATTAGGGTTAGACGAACGAACGAAGAGAGAGATGAAAGATTATCAAACCCGAATGGTGAAAGGGGTGCAGTAGCAGTGAGTCAAAAAAAACCCCAAACACGCTGTCTTGCTATTAAGATTCTGGTGTTTCCTCTTCCGTTTGCGTTTAGATCGGCAGAGAGAAAAAGAAAGCTTGAGAGAAGTTGAATCTTTACATTGTACTCTGAGAGAGAGAGAGAGGTTGCAGGTGACGAGAAAGATGAAGGAGGTTCTTTAAGTTGAATTTGTGCATTAGCAAGATTCTCTTGGTGGCTCTGCGTTGTACTGAGAGAGAGAGAGGGGTTGCAGGTGAGAAAGATGAAGGAGGTTCTTTTGTTTCTTGTGGTTTCGGTGATCTAACAAGATTGGGCCAAAGAAGGAAGGTGGGCCAGGTAAGAAAGAAAGGATCGAATGAAAAAAAAAAAAATCAAGTAATAGCTCTGATTACCATATTGGAACAGAAAATATGACTGAATGTTATTATATTTCATTATTGTTAAAGAATATTACAATGGGTAGAGTATTTATAGACACCTGATATCAATAGAGGTTTCAAGAATATCAAGAACCAATCATCTAAGTCATACAATTCAGAACTAATACAACTAATAATTATTAATGAATATAAAATAAGATAACTTTGGCTGATTTGGTTTGTTTTTTTTTATTGTTTTCAAAATATTTTTGTTTGGGAAAATAATAAAAAATAGCTAATAATTCGACAACATTAACTTTAAATATGTAATTTTCGGTTTTTTTTATAAAATGTTATATTTAAAAAGTGTTTATGTTAGAAAATTGAGTGTGTGAATCACTTGATTGCTATTTCTCAAGTTAAAGGAAAAATTCAAGTTCTCGCTCAAAATGAATAAATAAAATTAATAAAAAAGAAAAGACAAACTAATTAACACACAGCACTAATGCATGCATATATATACAAGAAGCGTTTATTGGACGTACCAATGTAAGAGCATTTGAAAAGTTAAAAAATAGGTTGAAAATAGATTAAAATAAACACTAATATACAAAAAACATACACACACAGAAAAAAGGGCGAAACTAAAGGACAAAGGAAAGGTATTTGATTATGACGATGCTGTATGTATGCATAACATTAGAGCACAAAATTAAAAATAATATACATAAATAAAATTTGAGTATTTGTTAATTATAAAAAATTAATAAGAAACTATAATTAAAATTTATTAAAAAAAAATGAAATTGAATCAAATTAAAAGATAAAAATATAATGTTTTTAAATTTTTAAAGCAACTCTAGAGAGAAGACAAGAAATATATTTTACTCTTTATATATTAATATAAAAAATTTTAATATACAAACAACAATGCTAGATAGCCAATAAAAATTCAGCCAATATTAGCCAATAACTTAAATTAGATGTTTAATTTCTTTAGGTTTCGAATGTTCTGTTTATAGGTTTCAGATGTTTTATTTCTTTTGATTGATTGTTGGTTATTTAGGTTTCGGATGTTCTATTTCTTTTATTTTGGACGTTCTATTAACTATAGTTACGGATGTTCTATTTTTTATTGGTTGATCTATTGGTTAGAAAAATATTGATTACCTATAGTTTTTCATATACAAATGTTAAATATATAATAATTTATCTTACATCATTCTATTAGCTTAAATTTTTTGTAGAACTGGTTGCATGACCTCTTTCTATTAGTTTTTTTTTTTTTGACTTTGGGCATGGCCCAACTAAACCTACCCGATCCCCAACACATAATAACCCGTGACCCATTAATTACAGAAGCTAGTAATGGCGGCTGGTTTACTGTGCCAGCCGTACTCAGTGTACTCAGTCTTTAAGCTTCGTCTCCGATGGTCTCTGCAACAGAAGGTGCCGACAAGATCTTTTGTCCGATCCGTCAAGACAGAGTGAGAGATATGAGGAAAAATAATAAAGAGGTCGAAGAGGCGTTCCCCATTGTCACTGACTGCGCATCATCATCCTCGTGAGATCAACCACGCTAGGTGAGCTTCTTTTACTCTCTCTATTTATCTCTGTTTCTTTTCTCTTCTAATCTGTCTCTGCTTGTGACACTTCTCACCAATGTTGAAGCTTTGTTTAGCTTTGTTGTTTGAAGTACAGGTTCCGGTTATTGGTGTATTGGCGGCAAAGCGAGCCCGGTCTCCGTCTCTTCATATGGACGGGAATATCTATGCTTTCTGCCGTTGATTTGCAGGAAACCAGCTCCCGTTTCGGCAGAGGTTAAGCATCCAACAACGAGTAGATGCCGTCAGGACCTGATGTATGAGGTGACTCATGAAGGCATAGAGTATAGAAGGATGATATGGCATGGATTAAAGGTGGTGGTGAAAGAGCATGTGGTGGAAAAAGGTGGTGAGGAGGTAATTAGAGGGTAGCGGTGGTGAAGACAGAGAAAAGGTTTAAGATGGGTGGATGTTGATGATGTGAGAACCTTGCGTTCTCAAAATCTCTCCTGTATGAGAGAGAAAGCACTCCAAAGAGAGAAGAGGTGTGACTGGGTTTATTTATTAACAGACAAAACCACACTCTAACCAAAAAGTTAAACAAAGAAAAAAGGAAAGAACAGAGAAGGCGAGGAGGGCCACCGTCGCCTTACAAGGAAGGTGGCGGCGGTAGCCCTCAGGGATATACTTTGCTAGGTCTTGCTAGAAAGAAAGTTTCTTGGTGCACCGATTAGAAAGGAAAAGATGCTCACTTCCTTTCTATTAGTTTAAATAAAACTTTTGAAAAAATGATTTCATAATAAATCTGAAATTCGATCCTAAGAAATAAAATCTATATAAAAGTTTACATAAACTTAAAAAAAATTACATGAGAACATATTTTAAAGATATAATTATTTATACTATCTCCCGCATAAGGTTATGATTTTGGAATTCTACTTGTTAATCAAATCAAAGCATCCAGTTGTTAAAGAGGAATATTATTAATGCCAACCAACTAGGTGATGATTGAAAGTGCCTAAAGGTTAGATTTTGGATTTATATTTTATTGGTTTGGTCACCGCTTGCAATTTCCAACTGATGCAAAAACAAAAAATTATTAGCAAACACTGGCCTGGCTTCCGATATTATATATCTTACTCTTCTACGAAATCAAGCTAAGTTTTTTTTTTTTTTTAAATTTAATTATTTCTTCTTTCTTCTTAATCAATCTCTATTCATCAGTTAATAAGACATATGTTGAATTTTTAATTGTCGGAATAATGACATATCAACCATTGTAAAAACTAATTTCTACTATTAATTATTGCATATCAACCTCGTATATGGACAAGATAATTTATGCAAAATGCATGATCATGCAAATATTGTTTAATAAACCCATTTGTGATGGTTTATTTTGTGCTGTAAATAATAAATTATTATACCAAACTCACTTAAATACTTGCAAGTAAATTGAGTGTATTCATGAATTGTTATTCCTTAGGAAATAAATTGTGAATACATGCATTTTTTGTCATATTTTGTTATAAATTTACTTAATTTTCATTCCATTCGATACCTTAGTGTGTTTGATCAAGTGTTTCAGGCCTAGATAGGTTAGAGTTGGATTGGAATTGGCCAAGGAAGGTATGAGGAGCAAGAATGAGAAGAGAAGAAAGGGAACTATAGTCATCGGATTGGAGCAAACTTGGACTCTTTGGAAATAAGAATTCAATATCTACAACTTACATGTTGAACACTTCTTGCGCTACTAAGTGATTCTATGACAAATTCGCGTCTAAAGACCAGTGCTCAGAATTTTCTTAATGGTGTCAATCCTGACCTCTTCACACTAATTTGATCATAACTTGAGCTAAAGAGATCCAAATGACTTGGTTCCAATTCCATTGGAAAGCTAACATTTAGATATTCGAAACGATGTATAATAGTCCTATATGTGTACGCACAGGGACTCCATGTGTACACACACAAACTGAAGTGACGTGCAAGTCACATTTTCTCACCTGTGCGTACACACAGGAACTTGGTGCATACGCACAGGTGCGTGAACAACAAGCAAAATGAAGGTCAAAAGGAAATTTCAAGCCAAATGGATGCCTATACATAGGAGGGATGCTACCCCATTCAAGACACACCCTTTTGAGACCCATTTTTGGGGATCATGAGTCTTGAATAATTTTTGAAGAGTTTTTTGAGAGATTCATGTTCTTTCATTTTCCCTTCTAGTTTAATTGTTTTAGGATTTCCATTTTTCTTGTAGCTACACTAGCCAAACAATTTACTGTTTTTATTAATATTACTGTCCTTATTCTGTTCATTTAATTTTAGTTATTTTGTTCTTGTTATTAGGCCTCCTTATTATACTGCCCGTTTTATTTCTGACATTATGATTTCTGTCAATAGTGAATAGTGATCTTGTGCCTTGGGTATGGGTTGAATGTGCGGATGACCTTAGTTGTCGATCCCTAAAGACAATGGATGGGAGAAACGTGGTTAATTTCGATGCTGTTAACACTACGTCCCTGCCAATAACAGGAACACCTTAACGACGTGAACTTAATGGGTTATTCGAGTTCACCAAATACCTTGGTCTTACGTTAATTGAGTATACCTAGGACATATTCCTCTAGATTACGCTTTCTAGCAACACATATTCCAAATCCCCATTTGAATTGTTATATTGTTTTCCTCGAGATTACTCATGTATGCATGCTTTTAGTTGTCTTTGTTTTTCCCATATTAGACTCTACAACAATAATAAATTACAATTCAGATCACAACCATGCGTTTTCATTGGCTATTCTAATCAACAAAAAGATTATAAATGCCTTACTAAATGTGGAAAAATAATTGTGTCTTGTGATGTTATATTTGATGAAATGAATTTTCACTCTATGCCTTTTTTTTATTTGGATAAAACTGACTCTACTAATAATGAAGCTCTGCTAACTGAATTTCCTCCAAGAATCTCAACTATGCCACCCTCATATTATAATCCCTCCTCTACTATAACTCACACTCCACACATTAACCCTGTTTCCCCCATCCCCAATCCCACTTTCCAGCAAGACACAAACCTTACAAATTTATCTGGTACTGCCCTTGCAAATCTCATTCCCATTTTTGAGATTGAAATTTCTTTACCCTTACCTCCACTACCACCAGAACCTCTTACCACTAACACAAATTCTAATCCTATGCAAACAAACTAAAAAACAAGTAGTTTACAACCTAAAGCCTTTTAGGTAAGTCATTCTTCTGTTTATTCTGACTCTTCTATTTTACCTAAGTCGGTTAAAATAGCTTTACAATCTCCTAAGTGGAAGGATGCTATGGTGACTGAATATAGGGCTCTACTTTATCATAAGACGTGGACCTTAGTTGAACCCCCACCTAATGAGAAAATTGTTAGTTGTAAGTGGAAATTTCCTGTGAAAAGAAATGCCAAAGGGGAAATTATTAGGCATAAAGCTCGTTTAGTGGTTAGGGGTTTTTCTTAAAAAGTTGGGGTTGACTATGATCAAGTATTTTTCCCAGTCATCAAACCTGTCACAATTAGGATTATTTTTACACTAGCTTTATCTAAAGGGTGGCCTATTAAACAATATAATTTTCATAATGCCTTTTTAAATGGAAATTTGAAAGAGACAATATATCTGACTCAATCACAAGGATTCACTCACACTAATCTGAACCTTGTGTGTAATCTTAATAAAGCTATCTATGAATTAAAACAGGCTCCTAAGATCTGGTACTTGACTATCACTGCTACATTACAATCTCGCTCTTAGTTTTCAAGTTACAAAATCTTATACTTCCCTATTTATTAAGTTTTCTTCAAGATCAGTATTCTGATCTATATAGATGACATGTTAGTTACTGGCTGTGATGAGGAAGAAATAAAAATGGTTTTAAATAAATTACATTCCTCTTTTCCTTTAAAGGATTTAGTAAACTTAAACTTTTTTCTTAGGAATAGAACCAGTATATCACTCTAACATTTCTTTAAATCAAACTTAATACATTCATAACTTACTTTCTCGAGCAGGTATGCAAGAAAGCAAACCTATAAATACTCCAACGGTGTAATCTAAATTGTATGAGTTTGTTAGCTTTGTTTTAGGTATATGATATTTTCGATAACTAATCTATATTATAACAGACTAAACTTACTCGATCTATAAATTGAATATCCTTAAATAATTTGATATATATTTTGGCTAAATTAATATATAATGATTTTCAGCTATCAACCTTACATAGAAACTATTATAAAAGTAAGTCTCCGCCTTATTAAAGTTCTACTTGACTGACCCCCCAAAAAAAAAGTTCTGCTTAATAGAAGTAATTGTCGCGACAATCTACAAAGTGGTAGTCAACATTAAGGTAGCCCTTTTGGTATCCCACCCCATCGGTGTCGATCTCTCTAAACACATTCACGTCCAGGTTGATGCCTCCATTACCACACTTATCAACTATTCTCACTGTTTTTGTATCTCCGGTTGCAGTGTTCGTTACCTGCATATATAACAATAATGTCAGCAATTATCATATACTAGTTAGTATGCACATATTTAATAAATATATTTAAATTTCTACGTGCACATATATACATAAATACGCAGAAATTTAAATGCATGCCATATTATATGTGCCATTTTTAAAGTTGGTATGGTATTTTTAATTTTTTTTTTTTTTTTGACTGGAAAGGATTAACTTCATTCAATTGACGCTAAAATATCTAGCATAGCTAAGTTTTGTACATGTAATGGTGTATTTTTAATTTCTTTGAACATGAAAAGTAACAAGACTTTTTAAGTATTACCAAACTTATATAGTTACTATATATATAGCTACCTAATAATAGTCATCATAAACTCTAATATATAAATAATGTATATGACATAGTATATTAAGAATTGACATGAAATTGTTTAAGTTGAATTTATAAAGAAGGAAAGTTTATTTTAGTGATAACGTTGGTGTTCCAATTATTTTAGTGGTTAATTTTAACTATATTATGTTACATATATTTTATAATTAATATGAATGGTTAAAACTTAAAATTCCTATAATATCAATATTTTTGAAATTGAATATCTGAAAATTTTTCTATAATAAAAACATACACAAAGACATTTGCCACAAGAAGCTTTGCCCTGATAGCCAACAGGTCCGCAGAAGGCAGCCCAGCCGTATTTACTCCGCCATGAGAGAGGCATTTTCGTGTACCAAGTGGAGCAATAGCCCTTTGCTGCCGTCAGGTTCCAACCAATAAGATGAGGGTTGTACAAATGGTATGTCGCCACTACATTGCGCGCACTTTGGCCGTGCACCACGGTTGCTACCACCTCGCACCACACCAATGCGAAAATCAGTCGCCTTTGTGTAGTTCTTTCATCCATTCTCCGACTTGACCTAATCCGTGAGTTTCGTCTAGTTTTATGTGTTCTGTGAGTTCAAAAGGTTACGTACTCACATGTTTCTATTTATAATAAAAATAAAAATATCAATTTAAAAACATTCATGTTAGTAATCTTTAGATTATAATATTTAAATTGGCTTTTGGAATATATGTATGTGAACCATCTTATTACCCTATATATTAAATTAAACTAGCTATAAGTAGTATCGATCACGCCCACAAGGTGATATGAAAGGGCAAAAGTCAAAACAAAGAAACAATAGCATGCATATTACCAAGCTAAGGTGTATATATATACACATGTGAATCCTACTTTGTCTAAAACTGTGTTGCCTAATTTATCAATAAAAATTAAAAGTTAAGATTTATTAAAAAATATAAAGATAAATAATTTTAAAATATTTAATAGTTATCTTTAAAAAATCTATAAATTCGACACTAAAATTACAAACACCACATAATTGACCATTATATGTAGAAACTTATTAGCTTAAAATATGCCAAAGGTTTTTTATTTTGTGTTTTCTAATTAATGTAGAGAATAATATTAAATGTATTAAATTTGTTATAATTTTTTTATTGCCCATTCGGTATCTGTGATCTGATTCTGGATCGGACGTCTAGCTGTGGTGAGTATAATAAGTTTGCCAATAGAAATAGCTGAATACACTAAGGATCCAATTTGATGATATCTATTTAAGTGAATTTGAGCCTTTTATCACATGTATCAACTTCCATTCATAGAAGTCTATATGTAATTATAATTATTCCATAAACGAAATTATATATATTAAATAGAATAATTTTATATTATTTTCCCTAGTACTAATATATATATATATATATATCCGAAAGTGAAAAAACAAAAATATATGAAATAATCAATTGCCAAAGGACATCTCTTGTAATGTGGCAAGAGACACGATATCTATTACTATTATTTTTTATAAATATATACTTTCATATCGTAATAGGTACAAACTAATAACTAAATAATAAAATTTTGAAACTAATTGTTATTTTAATATAAAATAAAATAGATATAAGAAGTATATATGACGCATAAGATAAAATCTTACATCTCTTCAAGATTAGTTAGGATTCTAGCTAATTGCTTAACTTTATTTCTTGAAATCTTCTTGAGCTTAGGTTCTTATCCTTGGTGATGTATATATACCATTTATGTAATTCTCTAAACATTAAGATTCATAATGAATATTCAGTTTTGCAATCCTCTGTTTTTGGTATGTCAAGATGCATGGTATGAAAGCTTATCTGATCCAATGATCATTTCTAGGTGTGATAAGGGTGTATTATAAGTCCCACATCGAACAATGACATAGTCTCTTGAGAGTATTTAAGTGTGAGACATCATTCACCCCATGAGCTAGCTTTTGGGGTTGTGTTAGGCCCCAAGGGCTTGGTTTCTAACCCTTCAGAACACTTTACTCAAACTTGGCTTTCACAACTTAAAAACTGATGCATCCCTCTTTATTAGGCATTGTTAGTCGATAAGCACGGATACTTAAGAGGGGGTGAATTGAGTATCTATACAACAATTTTGCTTAGTATGTTTCCAAGGGCTTAAGTCAATTCTTACGTACTTATAAGGATCTTTTACTTTGCAAAGACGCTTGTAAAAATTGAGTATCTATACAACAATTTTGCTTAGTATGTTTCCAAGGGCGTAAGTCAATTCTTACGTACTTATAAGGATCTTTTACTTTGCAAAGACGCTTGTAAAATTAAATGACTTAATTGTAAAAGATGAAGGATAGAGATACGATACACAAATTTATAGTGGTTCGACACAATCCTTGCCTACGTCCACTCTTTCTCAATCACGATCCAGAAGTTCCACTAAACCACCAAGCTTCAAGGTGCTTGACAAACCTTTACAACAAGAGCTTGAATCGAACACCTCACAGTATCATAAGATAACCCACTTCACTCGAAGTAATCCCAACTTCAAGATTTCCCTTAAGTGTTTATCTCACCGACTGTAGTGTTTATCAATGCTCACCACCTTAGAGAATCACACTCTAAGATCACTCAAGAATAGAATACAAGAATTTGTGTAGTGAAAGAAATACAACTCTCAAAAATAGAGTAGATGAATACAATTGAAGCTCTATGAACCAATCTTTGGTTATCTCTCAAATATGTGCAAAAAACACTTTGAAATTATATAGAAATTGAAGTATAAGCACAAGAATACTTAGAATTAATGTTGTGTATGAAATAAGGCTTGAAACCATCTATTTATAGCATTCCCAAGGCTTAGGGACGTTGGGAAATAAGTGGGATGGAGCCATTTTGTCAAAACTAGCTGTTTTGGCACTTTTTAGGTCAAAAGCATCGATGTTCAACTAGCCGTTATAAAGAAATTTGAAATTTTCGTGGTAAAGCATCGATGTTTTGGTTTGAGTATCGATGTTTTCGAGTTTTAGCGTAAAGCGTCGATGTTTTGAGGAAAGCATCGATGCTTTCATAAATTTTCATATAAGCATATATATACCAAATCGAAGCTCTGGACGTTAACTTTCCAACGCAACAAGAACGGAGTCGTTTGGATTTCTGTAGCTCAAGTTATCATCATTTTAGTGCACAAAGGTCAAGTTTGACAGCATGCACTAACTTTTAAACCAACGCATATGCATGCTACAGAAACTCTTCAAAAACGTTTTTGGCTAGCGTTTTGACATAGCATTTTCTTCTTAAACTAATCCTTTCATGATTTTCATAAAACATAATCTTTAAAACATTTTCAAGTGTGTGTGTGAGAGAGATAATAAACTTTGGTTCTTGACAAGATAATTACCTAAGTCCTAAGATACTAAACCATCTTTAATGTTGTGGTCTTCATCTTCTTTTCGTTGTTTGCTTGCTTACAACGCTTATCCTCAACTTCAATGTTTATCATTCATCAAAACCTAAACAAATGAACTTATACAAATAATAACATGATTAACAGGCATACATCCACATCTGTTATCTACCTATTGTGCTATGTTGATAACATTGTTGTTACTGGAAGTGATTCTGCAGAAATAAACTCACTAATTTATGAACTAAGAAGTATTTTTCCTCTTAAAGATTTGGGTTTAATTTTCTGCACTATTTTCTTGGTCTGGAGATTGTACATTTGCATGATGGCAGATTGCATGTTTCTCAACAAAAATATGCAAAGGAATTGCTTGAGAAGCAGGAATGCTTGATGCAAACCCAATGCCCACACCAATGGTTTCCTCACTCAAATTATCTCAAAAGGATTCAAATTCATGTGAGGATCCTAAACAGTTTAGATCCATTGTGGGTGCCTTACAATATCTTACAACCAAACGGCCTGATCTAGAATATTCAGTGAACAAAGTTTCACAATTCATGCATAATCCCATAATGAATCACTGGAAGGCAGTCAAAAGAATTCTCCGATATGTGAAAAGTACAGTGAATGACGGGTTAATATTTTCAAAAAATACTGACTATAGAATTTTTGGATTTGCACATGCGGATTGGGGTGCCGATGTAGATGATAGAAAATCAGTTACGGGCTATTGTATATATCTTCGCAGCAACCTGGTAGCTTGGAAGTGCCAAAAACAAAGCAAACTCAGCCGGAGCACCACAGAAACAGAATATAGAGTGGTGGCCTCTGCACAAACTGAAATAATGTCCATTCAGAAACTGCTAACAGATTTAAATATTCAACAGAAGACCTCCCCAATCATCTATTGTGATAATCAGTCTACTTGCCAGCTTACACGTAATCCGGTATATCATAGTAGGTGCAAACATATGGAAATGGATCTACACTTTCTCAAAGAATTGGTGACTCAGAAACAGCTATTTGTGCTTCACATCGCAACTCAAGATCAGACAGCAGATGTTCTCACAAAGCCAGTTTCGGTACAACTGTTCAACAAGTTTAGACACAAAATTAGGCTTTGCTCTGCCCATCCTAAGTTTGAGGGGGGTATAGGAAGTATATATGACACATAAGATAAAATCTTACATCTCTTTAAGATTAGTTAGGATTGTAACTAATTGCTTAACTGTATTTCTTGATCTTCTTGAGCTTAGGTTCTTATCCTTGATAATGTATAAATACCATTCATGTAATTCTCTAAACACTAAGATTCATAATGAATATTCAGTTTTGCAATCCTCTGTTTTTGGTATGTCAAGAATAGAAATTACATATTATAAGAAAAAAATAAACTTATATATAAGTATTTAATTATAGGCCAATCAATCGATTTAATAAGTGATCCAATGGTTGAAGCTAATCCATTAACCCAATAAGGTTAGTCAATAATTCAGTGACAATAACAATAATGTCCTACACAAAAAAATTGGTAAAAATGGTGTTTAGCTTGACTTTTTTTTTTGTCGATCTTAACTAACAAAATTATGCTAATCAAGCTTGTACCTCAGTTTCGTAGTCGATTAATGAAATACGATTCCTTTTTAAATAAAAGTGTAGTTTCGACCTCTAAAGTTTTTTGCTAAAACATTAAGACTTTGATGTCTGAAACTATGATTTTCTTTTATTAAAAGTGAATGATAATAATTACAATAAATGATGCTAAGTAACAAGCACAAATAAAGTACAACACGTGGGAAATGTAAAATGAAGAAAATGATGAACAATAAATTGAGAGAGTAGAAGCTTTGTGCAAGAAAGTAGATAACTCTAATTAAAAACTTAGAAGAAAAATATAGAGAAAAGACGATCACCTTTTACTCACATTTGGCATGTGCATTCATGGAGTTCTTGCGTTGGTGTAACTGAAACTGAGCTGAGCTTCATGGTGTTTGTGAGAATGAAGAAACTAAAAAGTGATCCCTTTTTCCTGAAGCCAAGTCATCTTTTTAAAGCTGCAACTACGGTTACCAAAATAGAGTAACCACGTTTTCTTGTTTTCCGCGCTTTAATAATTGTCTTTGATTCTAACTCTGCTGTCACAATGTATTTATGCCCTTGCTTCGTCCTAAGTCTTGGTCCACCTTGACTCCTTGTTCTCTCTGAATCACTAGGAGAGTCAATTCTAACTTCCGACCCTCTAGTTATGGTCGAAAATATATTTAAATTTTATTTCGAATTTTCGCGCCAGTAAAGCAATGTTACAACAAAACCATGTGTATTTCCCCACGAATTAAAGGAACCAAGTGTTGCAACATTTGATGATTTGATCCTCTCTCATTCTATATAGTTTTTTTTTTTTAGTCAGGATTCTATATAGGGTTTAAGAATTAAAGGAAACAAAGTGTTGCACAAATATTCTCTAAATGTCCATATATTTGATTCAAGTTCTTCATAATTTTTCTTCCTAATAAGTGAATCTCTTCTCATCTCGGAGGAGAATAGTTTATTGTTTCTAATTTAGGTTTTGAATTTGTATATTATATACCCAATTATCCAAAGAATATCAGATTATTCAAACACACACTGAGAGTTCTGTTTGAAGGATATTTATAATTTAAATAATTAATATTATTATTAATATTAATGTGAACCGATTGGTAATAAACGGTTGGTTTATTTTCAAAATAAACGGTAAACTAAACGGTCATGTATAACATTTGGTATGTTAGTAACCAACGGTACATTGTTGTAAATATAATGAAAAGTCACAACTTTTCAAGTAATGGACGTGACCTATGCTTTGTGCTTACTACGTACTGTTATGTGCATTGGTATCCATTCAAAGAATTAGAAAAAATCGCAATGGTTCACCAAGAGACATAGTGATTCTGAAGTACACAATGTTCCATGCAATAAATATATATATATATATATATATATATATATATATATATATATATATATATATATCC